>PNEQ01052759.1:0-10034 GCA_003012365.1 Medauroidea extradentata | reverse complement strand
CGTGAATAATTTTTTTGTTTATTTAGGTATTTTTATTTGCCTTAGATAAAATTGTTGATAGTTTAGGTCCATTGCTTTATGTAGAAGGTCAGTAAATAGTTAAGTGAAAGAAATGTTTAAAACCTTAAATTCGCATAAAAAGCAAACAAAAAAATAAATATGTAGTATACCCATCATAGTAATTTTAAGTAATGTTTGTGGCTGATAGAATCGTTGAAGAACCGTATGTAATAACTAGACTGGTAGTACTTAATTAGGCTTGGAGTGGGAAATATATTGCTCCGATTTTGAATATTTTTGCGGGTATCGCTTTAATTTTCAAGATTCATAAAGGCAATTTATTGATTTATTTGCACACGAAGTGTTCAGCCTGAGGCCGGTTTACAGCATATCGCTTACAGTTACTGATGACAAGCACACACATATATATAATATCTATTATATCTTAACTTAAAATATTAATGTGTAGCATTTAAAATGTTCAACTACAAATACACAACTCAGTTTACTTAAAACTAGTTTCATACATAAGAAAATAGGTACAAGAAATACAATTCAGTAAAAATAGTGAAAAATTAATTCATTCCAGTATAAAAATTTAATGATACATAAAAAATAAACATTTAGCAAAAATGTAACCGTATCTACGTGAAATGTCTCGTTATGTTTACTTATATTCTTGCATTAGCAACTAATCTTTAAGTTTAATTTCGAAAACCTCATCTTCAAGCATTACATTTGCTGCAGGAAAGGTAACTGAGTGATCTTCGGCAGTTGGATCTTTGATATCGGAGAATTTGTAAGTTTGATTTATGCCTGGTTTTGTAAGAGTGTTTCAAAGTTTGCTTATTTAATTTTTTGAACAGATAAGTAGGTGCTTTCTTTTTGAGTATTATTTTATGTTTGCAAAAATTTTGAAATAAAAACCTACGTTCCATATCAAGCCAGTTAGTATTTGTTAAATATTGAGATAGGTCTATGTTGATTTTTTTTCCTCTACAAGACAGCTATTGATTCCAGAAATTTTTCTTTAGACTAGTAAAGGTTAATTGTTTTTATTTTATTGGGATTTAAGTATTACACTAATTGTATAAATTTAATTAATCATTACCTAATCTGAAAATGGTAATAACTAGTATTCCGATAAAATAACTACTTTTAAGAACTAAATTTTTGTTGCTTCCAACAGATATAGCTGCAATTTGCACAGAAACTTAATTTTAGCAGTTTTCAAGTCGTAATATAGATATTGTTAACAATATTAAACAAAATAAAAACTAATGTAGAACAAAATGCAGGTTTGTAACGAAATTAATAATGATATGTTTATCAAAATATATTTTATCATTTCATTCCTAGCGATTTTTTTTTTTTTTTCGTTTAGACGGGTAATTATTCTGTATGTTTATGAGAAATTGTGATTTAAAAATGGCTGCAACAGAAAATTTATTTATTTATTTATTTATTTAGCTCAGAAGATGAAAACGTCATTAGAAGCAACTAACATTTTTCGATTATTTTTCGGTTAAATTGTTTCTAATGGTCATCGTTTCGTTAACAGAGATTTATGTGAATGCTTATATAACTTGTTTGTTGAAAACATAGCCTAAATTGCTGTAATTAATTTTTACATAAATCGAATTAAAATCAGTGAAATACTTTATGTAAATAATTTTTTTCTCTCACTTTACAATACTTTTGTGTTACCGTAACGTATAATTTTCGTATAGTTCTTAACTTATTATTGCAAGTTAATTAATGTTACAAAGTAATTGGTCAGAACTTCCGAATAGAACGTAGGTACTTAAAGTAACTTTAATGTTGTTTTATCATCCAAACACTAGTTATAGTGTTACTGACAGTTACTTTTGGGCAGTAACGGTTTATAGAACTAAAGTAACAAACATGAGCATAATTCGTAATTTTTTTGTACTTCAGTAGTTTTGTTATATTTTATTATGTTTTTAAACTGAACTGCGTGCTAAACATAAATATATAAGCAATTTAATGCAAAATCGGAGCTACAGTAATATTAACTGTTCTTGCTTTACGACGCTCTGATCGTTCCTGGCATCTGGTGGCCAAAGCTGTGAACTACGTGTACAAAATCCATGATGTTCCGTGATTGGCCGAGAGAAATTCACGCTAAGAAAAAAAGAAGAGGAAAAACATTTCGGTGGTAGGGATAAGGAGGTGGTGGGAGACGTAAAAAAAACGTACAAGTGTGTTCTTTTCTCAAGGGTGGGGGAGCAAAGAATCACACGAGGGGAAATAAACACTGTTGGGTTGGGAAAGGAAGATTTGGAGGGGAGAGTGGGTAGGGAGATGTTGCAAGGAACAAGATGTACACCATTTCTCACGTGTCGTTTTTCCTACGCACGCTATCCATCAGCACAGTTTGCGGCTTTCTTTTAAAATTCGGCGTGGGGTGAAAAAAAAAAAAATACATAACGTCGGTTTAGAAGCAGAGGGGCAGGAAAAATGAAAAATCTACAACTTATTTAGACAGGATACATTCCTAACCCAATATGTCGCAGGGGTGATATTCCTAGCAACGTCTGCCTGAGAGATATCAAGCTCTTGTCAGGATTGAATTAAGCGGGGTGCAAAATGAATATTTCTGATGTATGATCCTGCTTTATGTAAATCCGACGTAGCCCGTAAGGAACGAATTCGAGGCAAGACCACTGTGAAGGGTAGAGAGAAAAAATGCACATATACAGTCTTTTTTTTTTTTTTTTGTACTTGGCGGGGTGCTCGAAAACGAATCGTCTTTGTTTTGAATTCCGATGATTCCCGCTGTTTTTTTTATTTTTTACGAAATTCATCCCGCGTCTATGATTCAACTCATCTGTCAAGGAAGAAAGAATTGAATAACGTCTGCTCATCTGTCTTCAGTGGTACATTTGTGTTGAGACGCCGTGCTCATTGGCCACAACAACATCTGTTACGTAGTACGATGGGAATCCCACACATTACTCGTTTTTTAAACGCCAGACATTTAACGGAAAACTTACAAAACTATCTGGGCTCCATGCTAAGTTGTGTCAGTTATATAACGGTCGCTAGATAATTTTGTTTTACTTCAACTGATTCTACTATTGTTAACTCTCTGTTATTACCTACGGATTAATTTAATTAGCAGAAATAATTCCGAATTGCTGGAAAAACAATGTGTCTCCTTAGTACTTGGAGTAACAAGATCGTTTCACTTTTATGTTTTATTGATCGAATTTTCACCGATGAACTTTAAAACAGGCTGATTCAGATGTTGAATATAAACAATGCATAGTTCATGCATTGTTCGTAATATATTTAATACCTGTATCTTTCTCTGTATCTCTTTCTCTCCCCTATGCAGCCATTACCGTACACATATTAAGCAATTTAATTTTGTAAAATTTATTGTATTTCCTAACGGTTTACTTGAATATAAATTCTTACGATATCTGTTACACCTGTTGTTTGTATTTACTTCATGTGTACAGAATTTAAAAAATTATTTAAATTTTATGTCTAACTAAGATGCTTCAACATAATGGACATTGGTGAACGCGAGAAGATACTAAACCAAAGAAAAAAAAACAGTTATATAAAAATGACAGGAGACTAATTCAGCATATGTAAAATTTCTCACTATTTGTAAACCCTTCAATTTTTTTATGAATCAGACTTAGCTCAATCTTTTTTGTTAATAACTTTTGCAATTTATCATGTAAAGTTTTATGTATATTATTGCATGTTCTAACCATAGCTGTATGTAGTATACAATATACACGACAAATTGTAGGCCTAAAACGGCCGCGGTGCTGAATTTGCTCGTGTTAAAATAAATTAACCATTAAGGAATTTGAAAAATATTTTGGCAAAAACTTTGCAACTAAAGATTTGTCACATTACAAACTAAACAGTTTTTTTACATACGTTATTGCAAGCGAATGTTTCCGTTCTGCAGAAAAGCCAGAACCGTTGTCGACAAACATATACATTATTATTGGTTAATATTTTTGTGAACTGCTACATTGTTATGTTATCTAGCTTGTCACATAAACTATTTAATTTTACTTTTTACGTTTTTTGTTTTGTGTACACATATTTTTTTTTTGCATATATACATAACGACGAGTTAGGACTTTGTGTTGGTATTATTTTTGAAACAACGTAAACTCTGTACTAGTATTTATTGGTCGCTACTTCGCACGAATATGTAAGTGGTCTGTTGTATTATTGTCATGTTAGTCATTATTAGTTTTAATTTTCTTCTTAGTTTTTGTCAGTTCTATGTATATGTAATTTTATTTTGTGCATCTGTAAGAAAAATGGTTAAGTGTAAGAGAAGGCCTTAACTTCGCAATAAGTCAATAAATAAAAAAAAAAAACAATTCTAGAAAGGAATATAGTCGTATCCCGAAAGACAACACGAATTCAAACAAAATTTAAATTGTTAGGCATATTGATATTTTTTGTTTGAATGTGTTGTCTTTTCGGATGCGACTACTGCAGTATATTCCTTTCTGGAATGTTGTGTGATTGTTGACAACACCTGTAATACTGGTTTTTCGTTTTACTTTTATTTTTATTGTGGGGCAAATTATGTTAATTATTTTGTAGATATGAATTCACGACGCATGAATATTTCATAACTCGATCAAGGTATATATAATTACGAAGATATATTAGCAGTGGGTGAAAAAAAGTCCTTGTAATAGCTAAGTATGTAATATTTGGAAATAAGAATTTTTTCACATGTCTAGCCAACGTTTTCTTGGTTTGTTTCTATAAATGGGTACTATTTTGGTAAATGATGTTAAATTAATTGAACATAAATGCAAAAAATAAATGAAAGGTAGAGTGCAATTAGTTAATTCAGTAATGGTTTAATCAGATACATATTTATGCTGTGTTTGAAATGTTGGTGTTTTGGTTTCAGCTTCGTAGTACAAATATCGCATTTTTCTTTAATTTCACGCGATTCACAGCCAAATCATTGGCGGCCTTCCAAAGTTAATTTTATAGTTAAATAAAGGCGCCGTAAAATGAGCGACAATCTCAAACGGAAACCTAAATGTTTAACTTGGTTACTGCAAAGTCACCGTTTATTATTTTTAAGTTTGCTTGTGTTAAATAATTAGTGGCAAAGTTGTAAAAGTTTTTTTTAACGCTGGTGTGAGTGTAGACTATTTTATAATACGTATATACATATATTGTGCATAGATTTCTATGATATTTTTGTGGATGTTGATTGTCACACAAGTAATTTCACTTTTTACTACCCAACATACTTTTAGAAAAGGTGGGCTTATGAATTCGGGTGCTTCTCTATGTTTATATGCATGTGTGTGTGTGCCATATAACTTAGTTTTTAACGCGTAATACTGACTACACTGAAGCGTTCGGTTAGTACCCGATCAAATCATAATTGTGGAGAGTCTGTAACAAAGTATAGTGCAGAATACTCGATTAGAATAAATCTGAGCAATATATTTCGTGATCTAGAAAAAGAGAAATCATTATGTGTTTCCGTCTTCGGGCAGGGTCACATTGGGTATGGCAGAAGGCTGGGGTGAAGGTTGGGCCGGCTACTCGACTAGCGAGACATGCTTGTCGCCCGTCCGGTCCGAGGAGTGTTTGAGGTGAGGGACAACGGCAACGTCCGCCACATTTCGCACATGCGAAAAATGCGGGACCGAACCCGTCCGGGGATCGAGCTAGGATCGCCCAAGTGTGAGGCGAGAGGTCTGACCCCTCGACCACAGTGGCCTCTATTTCGTAGCATAACTGTACGAAAAGTTATATTACAGAGCTCAGCAGTTGTATTTCCAATACGATGTTTGTTTTGAAAGTGCTTGGAAGGTTTTATCTTAACGTTTCCTAGATAGATGCGTTGTGAACACATTTAATAAATTCGAAAATATGCGTGCTTTTCTAACCTACGGCAACGCTGTTCAAAAGTCACGTAGGAGGATCCCCGAACGCTACTCTGCTACTTGTAAAGTGATGTAATTTTTTAATGCATTCCTTATACTTATTTTTATGAGAACTTTGTTTGTTATTTCAGTACGGCCTATACGCAATTTTAACAAGCAGCAGCGGAGAAATAAATTGATCCTGTAAATCAAGTATTTTTTTTGCAGATGTTAGAGCACATATTATTTATAGATTCAACACCGCAAACTAGATAAATCATTGCATTTATTTTCGAATGGGCTTGTTTCTGCTAGAATACGTATTCCGCGACTAAATTGGATTTTGTCGAAACACGAAAGTTCATGAGAATGATAAATATTGCAAGACGTATAATACAGAGTTAAAATTGTTAATGATTAAGAATTAGTAGTTTATGACGTAATTAGGAGTGAAAATTGTTAATGATTAAGATTTAGTAGTTAATGACGTAATTCGGAGTGAAATTGTGAACGAGAGTAGTATTATTGATATACAAACCGTAAATATGCATGCAAATTAAGTATCTGCGTATTTGTTTTGAAATGCTGTTGTAAAACGTAGGTGCCTAATACGTATGTACTGCAATAAAATTTTAAGCTTCTGGCTGTGGACATATCGCAGCGGAAATCAAAAGAGTTTAGTTGCAGTCTTTGCTTGATTAATATATTAATTCAGTACTAATAAATGTATACCACTAAGTTAAGCAGAATGACGTCGTTTATAATTATTAGTTACAGAAGTAATCCCATATAAAATGCTTTCTGTAAGATTCTGTTTAAAATGTATTAATAAAGGAAACGAAAATTCTTTAGTATTTTTTAAAGTGCAATTGTTCCGTTTTTTTTACAGTATGCAATGAAACAAAATAACGATTCTATGCTCTACGTTTTAATAACTTACATTTTCGTAGGCCGATACATAAATTACTCATTTGTATTCCTTCACAGTTTTTTTTTTCAGGGATATAATTTAATCATACGTTGAGATAATTCACCTTGTACTACTCGAAGTTTGTATGCAGCGTATATTTGTAACGAGCTATATAATTTGTAAACGTAATGAAAATTATATATATACATATACGAAATATACATATTGAAGGAGGAATTCCTATTAATTCTGTGGGATGAACCGAAAAGTTACCAGATTTCTAGCACACACTTACGGGAGTTTACCTTCGACGAACCGCCTTAAGCAATCGGAAACCCAGACTTTTTATTTTGTTTAATACGCCGGTGATTATGCTGACGCACTTTAATTTTCTCCGTGCGTGTGTTTTGTAACGCCCACGGCAGCTTTTAAATCTTTCGAAGACAGCGTGCGTGCTTCATATTGTTTATCACGTGACCGGCTGTTTCCAAAATGTAAATTAGTTGGGGCTGGGCCTATCAAAGTGGACTTTAATTTTCGGTCTCCGGTCACGAGGTATTCTGCTGCCTTTGCCACGCCGTTCGCCCATTACGATGTGTTTCCAATGAAGCAGTACATTTTTATATGTGGCATTTGCTGTCCCGATTTTTTAGTTCTGAAATCAAATCGGAAGGTACTGTTTTCATGGTTAGGTGAATGAGTTGATCATTTTGTGTTCATAATAGTATTTTTTTAAAGTCAAGTGAAGCGAAACACACATAAACACCATCATAAGCTAATATTAATTACGTTATTTAAAAAAAAGTAAGGAAGACATAACGCTTATCACTGCAGGGCGAATGCCTAATGAATACCAGGTTGTTTAATGAAATAATTTCTAGTTAAAATGACTAGCTGATGTTCCGAATTTTTATGCCAGCTAATTAACCAGTGAAAAAAATTTCCCAGTGAACAATTACGTAAATGTATTGAAAGTTTTAAATGAGTAGTCAAAGCAGGAAAAAAAGTGATTTGCATTTGCAAATGTTTAAATTTGTTCGCGCCCACTTCAAACCTTAGCAATTTTGAGGAGAAGTCCACAAAAATAAGTGTTAATTTTCAAGCATTAAAAAAAAAAAATAAACAGTCTCTCGTTAGCATTATCAAAATCTATGACACCACTGAAAAAAATTCCATGTTGTAAACATTACTGCTGAAATTTAAACTCACAAATGATGTAGTGATTTTTGCTGAATCTAAGTGGTTCCTATTAAATTTGGATAATTCGCCATCCGGTAGCTCCTTGTATATTTGCATAAATAGCTTTATTTCGCGCCTTGATATCAGTGTTTAGTGTAACTGGTGTATGAGAAGGTAGGTCGATTTAATTTAAGATTATATCTTTACAGTTGACAATAAAATTTTACAGACATTCGTTAATATAAAGACACGTAACTTCCTAGCCAAGTATTGCTTGTCTTTACTCTTATTTATTCGCGAAACCTAAAAGAAGTGATAAAGTGTTTAATCTTGTCTATTGTTATTGCCGCGATAACATTAAAATCAGGGAAACATACTCGATTCCGAAGAAATCGTGCGTGGTGGATGTTTCTGTAGGTTTTTTCGGTTTTAATTCATCGCATTCTACTGTTGCCCCATTCTCAACTCATGTCACATTCACCAGTGATCAAAACCTCACTGTTTTACTATTTCATTTATTCAATAAAATGAAAAAAGTCTTAGTTTGAAATGGGACATAGTGGCAATGAAAAATGTTTACATATGCCCTATACTTACTTTAAATATTTCAAAAACAAAAATCGCAGAATACGTGTTCCCCTTTCTTTGGAAAAAATCTTACTGGCGCCCTTGAATGCAAGAAACTACAGTGTGATTGGTGCCTATGCATGTTCGGTTGGGAAAACTCTGGGTGAGATTTTATGCAACCGCGGATCCGATTGGGCACAGAATTCCAGTAAAAGTCTCTGAGACTGAAGAAACTACCGTTTACAACTAATGCGTAATTCGCGTTAATATTTGTTGACAGACTAAATGCCACTGATCTGTGCATACTTTACAAAAATCTGTGATTTCATTGCTCAGAAGTACTTATATGATGTCATTTAAGTATTGATTCCATTACATGTGATTGGTCCCTCTATCGCAGAACTTTAAGCTATTGGCTCATAGAGCTCTCTGCCTCAATCCACGACTTTGATGGCCAGTGGAAGATGTCCGAGGAGCGAACTGCAGTTTGTAGTTTGTCTGTTGCCAGGAAACAACGCCAAATGTGCAGTCTCCACTTACAAGTTTGTTGATAGACTACATGAATTATGCACACTGTTTCCGCGGTGGTTAGATCACTCGCCTCCCACCTATGCGCTCCGAGTTCAGGTCTTGTTAGGGTCGAATACGGGTAACGTGATGGACTTTATAACAGCATTTAAAGAAAATTTACACGCGTGTATATCATTTCATGTTCACCGGTAATCAGTGGCGAAGCGTGGACGTGTTCCAAGACAAGCTGTATGATATCTGACTGTACACTTTGAGCACGTAATAGTTGTGTTGCTGAGACCTAGGTGTATTACTGACAACTAGTTCCAAGCCTCTTACACACTAATAGGGTAAGCAGTTTACCTGTCCTTACCAGTCAAATGGTTCCACAGGCAACTAGGAGTTCTGTACAGTCACTGCTAATCACCGCTTGCCCTAGAACACTTCACACTTCGTCACTGCCGGTAAACATAAATAGCTTACGTTCTCGCGGCCGAAAAAAAGCGAAAACAATTATTGAATGCGGTCCTTTTTAGGCGTGATAATCTTGGTTTAAAAGCTTTAAAGACATAAAGGCCGGGTAAAACTGACATTTATCTCAAATTTTACGCCATGAAATGATAGGGCCACCATTGAATGTTTCATAGAGGCAAGTTGTCGGTGATAAGACTGCACGCCATATCCACTGGTGCGCGTACTGCGTCGTCCTTATCTCTCCGCACTTCTCGGACTCGAACGAGCAAAATACGTTCACCCTAGCGGCCACCTTAAGGGCGTTCAAGTGGGGAAAAATTCATAATTTTATATTTGTATAAAATAGTGTTAGTTTTGTAGACATTACTTAAGAGTACATTAACATCTAACGGAAAAAAATTAGCTCATCTAGTTTTCCCGTAATGTCACTTCAAAGTCAAAATTTGCATATTTTTACTTCATACAAAACTTGAAAACCAGTAAATATA
>PNEQ01052758.1:0-98988 GCA_003012365.1 Medauroidea extradentata | reverse complement strand
AACGTCTTTTCAGCCCCTTAAAAGTTGAACTTCGAAAAATCCTTAAATTGGCTAATATGCATTTTTACAAGTGTCCTATTAAAGTAAAAATCACGATGATAGGCCGTCGGGTTCGAGCTCTATCGACGTTTCTTCGGAAACACATTTCACCCCTTTTCACCCCCTTAGAGGTCGAATTTCGAAAAATCCCTTCTTAGTGATCGCCTACGACCTGAAGGGAACCCCCACAAAAAATTTCACGATTATAGGTCCAGTGGTTTGGGCTGCAGTTTGATATGTCAGTCAGTCGATCAGTCAGTCAGTCAGTCAGTCAGTCAGTCAATCAGTCACCTTTCATTTTATATATATATAGAAGATTAGGCCAACAAGTTATTTCTAGAACTCTAAAAATTGTTCTTGAGAAATGAATGTTGTATATGCTTAAATTTGTAACTGCACTGGAAACGAATGGCATTTTAAAGTACAATTTATTGAATAGTGCTGCTGGTAGCGAATATATTTTCACAGTAAACGCTAAACAAATAATTCTTACATAATATTATAATGAAAATCAGTCAATGCACCGAACTTCGTACCACTGTCCTCATCTATAGACTAACTCAAATTATCTGCACATTTCTCATTTTCGTTAAAGGTTTATAAACGTACAAATACATACAACTTTATTTTCCCTACAACACGTAATTTGTAATCGCATTCATTTAATTTCAATTTAAAAAAACACATCACAGACTATTTGCCTATTACTTACCATTCTAAAACAAACCATTACTTTTGATTCTCTACTATGATTTCTTAAACGCTTTGCAAGCACAAACATGTTTACTCTGGACGTGATGATTATGAAATCAGAACGTGCAGAGTCTGCGTAAGATTTTGTACGAGTAATTTACTTCTTAAAACGAGACACCTGACTACATATCCGTTGATACGAGTTTTGTAAGATTCACTGTACATATCAAGTAAAATATATATAGCGGTGGGTGGGGACTAGTCAGCGCAACTGTAGTGTATTAAGGCCATGATCTCTCATTTATTTCAAACAATTGCAAATAACTCTAATATTTTTTAACCAAACGCTTTGAAAAAATTTGAGACTGTGTACAGTCATACAATGCACAATTTTGCCAGAGTTTTTTTTAAATAATATACCGTTTGCTAGCAAAAAAAATATTTTGCTACATTTTGGCTTATTTTAACAACAAAATCGTGATAATTCAGGGGCAAAAATCTAAAAATCCGTTTGGTGTATTGCAACAAAAATTCGTACACAAACTAAGATATATAAATGGTGTTAGAACTGCCAGAGTTAATTTTCTATATATACATTAATTTGCATAAAAAAAATATTTTCGATACTACTGCAAAACTAAAGTGAGAGGCCTTTACGCGCGACGTATCACACGCCGGGAACGACGACTGTTGAAACTCCCTCTTCCTCCTCAACAATCATCAGGGTGTGATGGATTGATGGCGACTTACATTTGCCGTCAAGCTCAACTGCAAATATTTACTTGCTGTCTACGCCAGAGCTCGACTGTCCCTGATTCCTGACTAAGTTAAAATCTCAGCCTACTTTCTACACAGTCATAACTTCACTGATTACTGAACATAATCCCCCCCCCTTCGGCTCATCATCTCTTTAATTGGGATGGGAGTCGTTTGTATAGAGCGATAGTAATTTTAGTGCATACTGTCTAGCGGCGCTCGGCGCTAATGTTTTGAGATTGGCTTTGGTGCGGTCTGATACCTGCGCTTGTAGCCAGCAATGGCTGATAATAGTGCTTCAGCCCTTTAATGCCTATATACTTCAACAAGCGTGGTAAATCATGGTTCGTACTCTTCCTACCGGCCACGTGTTTGTAGCACGCACCATAACGCCTTTAGGAAGTTGTATCTACGGATTAAAACTGTTTTCCAGCCTTGACTATTATATCTGCCGCACAATTTATACAATAGTTCAAAAAAATGTTATAAATATATTTATAGTAATTACCATACAGATGTACGAAATATTTATTTTGTAGCCAACATGTTAAAAATTGAAGTCTTCTATGGTGAATCAATTTATCTTACTCCTGATTTGAAACACTGGCGTGAATTTACGAAATTAATGAAATTATAAAATATTCCTAACTGGTGTCATGTTTTTGAGAAATTCCAGGCATTTTATTGAAACTTTTATTCAGGCGAAAGGTATATTACGGACTGAATTTATGTCCGAGTGGCGTGTCATCGTTTGTGAGTTTGTCACACTGCTGTCTCGAACAAGAATGTGGTTGCAAAGTCCTTTTGTTGCAGCACTTGTACAGTTGACAATGATTGAAAATAGTATTAACAATTAAAAAGTATTTAATAAATTTAAAGTTTAAATTCCATGACGTGAATTCATTGCATCGGAAAATATTTCCAAATCATTCCCCAGAATTTCTTTTCTCTAGAAGGTGTTTTTTTTTCTCAACATAATAAGTGATCCTATGTAAGGCTAACTCCGTTCGCGTTTAAGGTAGAAATGTTCTACTGTACTGACCATTAATTTGCAAAGGAAAACTCAATTATAGGTGTAATACCTCATTAATAAAAACGTTTGTCTTAAAAATGTCTGCTTAATCACCACGAGCACGGCAATCTTTCTTTATAGTTAGTTACTATAGAAAGTTATTCCCGCCATAAATATCCATTTTTAAAATTTAAAAAATATGTATACCAGTACGATAAAGAAGTGATACAACTTATCTAGCCACGTTTAAAGTTGATTTTGCGGTGCCATCAAATATTACATGAGAACCACTAACGAAAAAAAAAAACATTACAAACATTTTAACAATGTAATTATTTCCGAGACTGACAAAAAAGTTTCCAGTAGATTGGGTTTGTTAGCGAAAGTTTTAAGTATTGTATTGCATCGGCGGTCTATAGCTATATTAAACATAATATCAATAATATGAATTCTGAAGCTAACATTTATCAGAAGGAGACGATATATACAGTATGTCAAGAAACATGCACATATTAAGCACACCACGTGAATTCTGGGCTGAATTGGAGACGATAATGTTAAAATGTTGTACTATGACATTTTACGTACATGTGGCAACACTGCACGGAGGATGTCCTCTCTTGCTCTCCATGTCTAGGTATTATTTTATGTATGTTAACTCAAGTGACCGTAAAATCATGTTCGGATTTTAATCCGCACCCAGAAAATGCAGGTGAGAACATTAATAGTAAGACAAGTAGGATATCTGTGTAGCGCAAGAAGGGACTAACTACAGTGCTATGTTGCCACACACATCGTAAAACATTTTGCCACTAACGTTACCGTCTCGAATTTAGCCCAGCATTCCCGTGGTGTGGTTATTATGCGCTTGTTTCTGCACATCCTGTATATTGCCCTGAAGTAACTAGCCAGACCTCAGTCGAACCAGAAGGAACTCTTCTTGAACCTGACATGTCGCAACCAGAATAAACACCCTGATCATAGAAAATCTCACGGCCGACAAGCGAGTGCTGCCTACCTGAGAACCGTGGTGAGGGCAAGACTTGTTCAGTCATATTCAGCGGTACTTTTAATGATACCGCTTTGGAAAACATATATTTTCTGCATTGAGAAGAGACGGACATTGCTACAGAATACACACTCGCCCAAGATCGTCAGAGTAAATCGTAAGTTTAAGCAAACACAGAAAAAAGTCGGTAGTCCGATGGTACCGTGTGGTAACTGACCCAACCAGTGCAGTTTTGCTTTAAACATAAAAAAAAAAAAAAAAAACACTTCATACAGGAATTTGCAAGGAAATGTGTTTGACGTTCTAAACTGCAAATACTAGCGGAGCACCGTTAAACGTGCTTTCTAATTATAATCTCATAACTGTTTTACTTCCAGTTTTTTATTGCCTTTCAAATAACCCGTACAGTCTGAAACAAATAAAATGTGCCTTCTACTGGCTGTACTCAAACATAAATCTCAACTTTCGTGACTCTACTGCTTCAATACTTTAATCGATTTCTAGTTGCTGAAGTTTATGATTGATTCATCCACCCGAACAACGTAGTATCAAATATTTCTGCAAAAAATGAGTAAAACCTGGGAAATCGCATTTGTCCTTCTTTTTGTTGCTTGTGACAACATATTTCATCACTTCACGCACACTAAAACACTTTCTTTGCCGCAGTAAAATTTTGTTTAGATGTTAACCCCGGGACAGTTAATTTGCTGCAAAGTTATTTAGCTTGCGGTGAAGAAAACTTGCCTTAGAACAAAGCAAATGTGGAAAATGCCTGTTTTGTGTCAATTTTTTTTAATTTTTCTCTGAAAATAATATCTATAGGTTTATTTGTAGAAAAGATAATATTTATACAGTGCGAAGTTCGTGTTCAAGATACTGCAACTCTCTGTACCATAAATATTTCAAACAAATTATCTTAACAATAACACAATTTTGTTAGTATTACTGTAACTTTTAAACGAAAAATTATCATTGCGGCAAAATTACTTTGCAGTGGTTCAAATGTAACTAAACATTTTGTTGTTGCAAGGAAAGTGTTGTGTCTTTAGTGTGCATATGCGTATACAGGATGTTGCAAAATTCCATGTCAGTATTCTATGCAAACAATCCTCACGTGTAGAGGAACAAAAAGTTTTATATGAACATAGGTCCAAAAACGCACTGTTTCTGCGCTTCAGTTGGCATACATGACGTACGGTAGATAGCGCGCTGGCAGGATCATGTTGCTGTGTCGCAGTTGTTCCTACTGTATGTGTGTTAGTGGTGTAGTGTGTGGCATAGTAACATGTTATGTACTGCTGTAATGATGCCCCACAGCAACATGTTCCTACCCACGCGCTATCTACCTTACGTCATGTATTGCCAACTGTAGCGCAGAAACGGTGCGTTTTTGGACCTATGTTCATTTGACACTTTTTGTTCCTCTACACGTGAGGATTGTTTCCCTAGAATATTGACATGGAATTTTGCAACATCCTGTATACTAGTGAGTAGAACGGAATCGTAACTATAGAGCCAGTTTATTTGTTCGACTGTAACCGTTGCATTTCGTTAGTTACGACGTTTTTGGTGTGAATGATTCAAGCATGTACAGACTTGGTGGACAGCGACTTACTCCTGTCCCCTGGCTTTCACTCTTCTATCCCACAAATCAATAACTGTCTACTTTTGAAAGACAGAGGAGGGGAGAGTTATACATGTCGGCATGTGGACGACAGCCGCATCAGAGATGAGGGCGTCTTCTTTCATCTCAAGATGGCTTTTGCTTGCCTTGGAAAAAAATTGTAAGTTAATAAAGCTCAACTCATCTTGGAGACAGTATTGACACATTCATATACATATCAGATTCGTTTGTGATCCTACTTATGCTTGATTGCACCAACAATTTACAAAATCTTGGTTCGTTATAGTTGACCGTCGAGTAGATAGAGTAAGGATTTCGTAAGCACCTCGAATGGCATTGATAATGTAGAATGAACAGATTTGAATGAAAACGGTTACGTGCGTTGAATTCGGGTGTAAATAGCGATCAGGTACGTGAAATACACCTGCTACTGTTACATTTCATGAGTAAAAAGGCCATGTTTCATATTTGCGTAGTGTAAATTGTGTGGTTAAACAATTGTTCATGTAGATAAAGCTAACGAACTAATCTGAAAATACTGCCACATATATTGTTACGTATATGTACGTCACTGACGATGTGCAACTGCTTGCTAATAGCAATAAAACAAACAAATTCGCACACAGAATGTTAAATTAACAGCAGAAACTAGCAAAAATGTATTACCTTAGTTCAACAATGGTTTCCATGCACAAACACTAGGCGATGTCGGTACTCAGAGAAATGTGTTTCAAAACTGAATCATGTTGTTGGGTGTTAATTTTATTTCAAAATTTTGTACTCCAATCAACGTAGACTGAGATAAACACGGCACATTTGCTATTCGACAAATAATTTTTACTCTACGCTCTTCAACCTTCGAGTAAAATACATTGGTTCTTATGGCGGGAACAATGTTTATGGGATACAGTACCACGTGTATAATCGTTCAAGCAACAAGGGCACAGATACTCTGACTTAAACTTTGCCTGAGCAGTATACGGCATGGCCACCCCCTGCTTTGGACGACAGGAAAACTTGGGATACTATCTGTGAAATTTTTATTTCACAAACGACAGACGTAAAAGTAATAATAAACGCAAGAGACCTTTATCTATGATATAGTGCTATTTAAATAATATGATTTCTTCAACCAAGGCAGCCGCAAACGAAATAAGATTTCTCAAAAAAATGTCCGCAGCTTCCTGCTGTCCCAGGTAACTCCAGTTGACGGTACTGATTCCCTCAAGAGTCGAAGAGGGGACCGTTCCAGTTGCATGTATGAGAGCTGCGCAACATGCGTACTATCGAAAATCAATATCGCGGCTCCGGATAGTTTTGAGAATTCCGGCGGCGTAAGGGATCCCCCCTCCCTTTTCCTACCCCCTTCTCTTCTTCCGAAGCTCTGGAGGGTCGCAACGTGCCCGGAATACTCTCAGCGCCGCCGACGTCACGTAAACGCATCAATAATTTCAATTAGTAATGAGTCTCCACCCGCCCCTCCCCCGGGCGTTATAATTTCCTGCACGGAAATTCTCCCCGCCCCTCCTCCCCACTTCCATAGCGAAGCTATACTTCCGGCCGCTCAAGCCGGATCCTTTCCGCTTCTGCCATCCAGGCCATATCCGCACCCGGCAAAGACGGCTTCCACTCTCAGCTAGCTCTTCCTACTCCGCGCTCTTTAGTTATTCCTCCGGGAAATTTCTGTATCGTAGCCTACCTCCTCCCTGAATCCACACCTACCAGGATTACGGTACACAAGTACCAGGATTTCCCCCCACCCCACCCTCTCTCATTCTGGTGCGCACAAGTATCTACATAATTGGGAAAGTACAGGAAACTGATCTTTGTGCAAGTCCATTAAGGGTGTTCATGTGGGAGAAAATTACAATTTTACATTTGTACGAAGTAGTGTCAGCTTTATAAACGTTATTTAGGAGTAAATTATTATTCTTACAAAAAAATTACCTCAGCTAGTTTTCCCAAAATGGTATTTCAAACTGTAAATTGTTTGCTTTACTTAATTCACTGCGCTGAACACCGTTGAACGTAATGATACGAAACTAAATTAACAGTGAAACAACACGTCAAGCGCTATGGGTTTAAGCATTCGAAACCCAGTACAATATATATTTTTATTTTTAAAAAATCCTAACTGCAGCAAAAATTGCATTTTAGAAATTTCTTTTCCAAAATGTACATTTTTGTAATAGGTTTTTGTATGTATCTAGCTGTAGGCCGAGACATTTTGTTTGACTGTGAATTATTTCGTTTCGTTATGTTAATTGGCTTTCGTGGGGTGTTTGAAATGCCATAATGGTAAATATGGTTTAACTAAGTTTTTTTTTGTACGAGGAAAATTTACTCTCACAGAAACATCTACAAAATTAGCATTACTTCAAACAAATATAAAATTTTGACTTTTCCTTTCTTGAACGCCTTCAAAGAGAAGTCCTCGCCTGGGGCACGGGCTGTGTTGTACCGCGTCATGCATATTCTTTTTTACTCGAAACAGCTTAACTTATTCACTTTAGCTTTGTCAACGATAAGAAAAAACACACTTGAAACAACGGTTCTATAATATAAAAAATTCAGTGCGCCAGAAATACGTTTTGGGCCTCTTAAACTGGCTGCAAACCTTATTTATTTAGACTGCTGTAACCCCAAAATACCACCTGAGTTCGTAAAGCGCAAAACGGTATGCATACGCTGGTCTTCACTTCATACTATTCAAAAATAAAAATTTAAGGTCATCGCTTTGGCGCGCTGTGAGTAGAAGCGATATACTTCTCGTCGAGCGTTGTACTCTGGCTCTTATCGCTCCGCTGTTCCCACGCACCAAACGCGGAAGTTTGAAACCTGCACACGCTCATCATAAAATACTACGGACTATGCACAAGAATGTATACTCATATGTCTTGCGTAGTTAATTCACATGCGGTTATATTAAGTGACCTGTATGGGTTTGATAGGTTAAGTAAGTCACTTGGTCAAGTTTTCATTTACCATTCAGGTTACCTGCAAGCAGTTAAGAGGAGTCCTCGATTGGCGCATGGACGGCGTTGCAGCGAATCACGCGTATTCTTTTTCACGCGAATCCAGTTAACTTATTCATATTGTGTTTATCTACGAAAAGAACACACACTTGAAACTATGCTTCGATGTTTTCAAAAATTCAGCACGCTTGTTAGAAACATTATATTCGGGCCTCTCAAAATGGCTAAAAACGGGATATTTTTATACTGCTGTAACTCCGATAATATTACATGAATTCGTAAAGTGTAGAGCGAGAGACATGCGTTGGTCTTTACTTAATACTATTAAAATTAAATGTTGTGGTCACCGCTTAAAATCCCGTAGGAAAAGGACTGCAAGGAAAACCTTGCACGCCAGTTTGGCGCGCTGCGAATAGAGGCGATATGCCTCCCGTCTAGCGTGGGACACTGGCTCTTATGGCTACGCTGTTCCCACGCGTCAAAGGTGGAAATTCAACACCGGTGAAGACTCCTTTTGTCGGTCTTGTCACCTTTTGGGTGACTGAAAACTCTAGAACGGGTACCTTATAGAACGCATCAAACTAAAACACTGCTCGCTCTACACTTCGTAACCGCCTCACATATCTCAGTCTGGCTGTAGTGTTCCGTTGTCTTGTATAGTACATACATAGGTGCCAAATAATTTAAATTACAACGTCGGGAAATTAAAATTTACAAAATATAACCTTTTCCACATATCTGCTCCTGGAAAATACATCAAAGGATGAGAATATTATCATGTGAGTTTGTAGACAAACATTTGGAGAATGTAAATGGGTCAGCGTTTAAATGGGATACGAATGGAATCCACGGCAAACTTTTAAGTATAACGCGTCAAATTAATTTAGTTTTGTAAAATATATTGGTCTTTACATCTCGTCACGAGTTCATTAAGACGTTGGACAACATATACAAGGACAGGGACTGGGTGACGAATCAGCCATGGTCTATAGTAAAGAACCATTCCAGAACTTGCTTGGCGCGATTTCGGGAAATCATGGCGAACTAAGACCAGGGTAGCAGGAACTGGGAATCGAACCCGGGTCATCGCAGCTGGGAGTTCAACGTGTAACTGTTGCGCTATATACCGCTTGACACATTTCAGACAAGCACTGGCGCAACAAAGAAAACAGTAACTAAGGGACTGTATTACCACCTCCGAATAAAGCCCTGAGTAAAATTTATTCCCTGGATAGCGACTAAGAGCGTGTTACGATTCCTGAATAGTGCTATTCGGGTGCCTATTCACTGAACAAACTATTTGGTGCTCAGACCAGCCGATAGCCTCTTATTCGGCGAATAGGTATAAAATGGCGGCGAGCATTATGCCACTTCAGAGGCATGTTGAGGTTAGATTCATGTTAAATCGAAGGTTACTAATGTTCACCGCAAATTAATGCAATGCTGAGGCCTGTAATAAACATTTATTCTTAAACTCGGGGGCTAGATAATAATACAAAAAGTTTTTCATTTTAAATCTGTACATAAATTGACTATGAAATTCATACCTTTCGTCTATGGTAATCATTACCATCTATCGTACTTGCAGCAATTTTTTTTGTAGTTTAACTAATTGTGTCTGGCAGCACAATCTATATTTCAAATGAACAGCTTGAAACAAATCATTGACAAAATTTTAAATTAGGTAACACAAAAATAATATATTCTTTAACAAAATAGTTCAAAAAAGGAACAATGAAAACTGCTCTCTAGTATTTAATAACTATTTACACCTAACAATCAGTATAATTTAAGTTCTAAAGTTTATTACGCATAGAACAAAGATTATTTTATTACGTAAAATAATTTATCGAAATACGTCTGACATGGATGCAAAATTCCGACATTTCATATTGAAACCATACTAGTAAAATTGTAGAGCATGCATTATAAAATACTTTTTACAGATACGACATTTAATTTAAGTAATTTAAAAATGGTTTAGCCTTTACATTTTATTTCATTTATGTATTTCGAAAGATACTATTTAGTACTGGTGTGCGATTTAATTTAAACGTTAGTACCATCTTTCGGTGTCATTTAAACTACACCTTAAATGTAAATGTATGTCCCGTAGTCAACATGTTCGATATTGAAGTAATTAACTATCTCAGTGGTTAGTATTACATCAATATTAGTTGATAATTTACTTATTTCTTATCATAACTCGTAAATCAGCATATCTAGAAAAATTCAACGTCTTTTCTATCTATTATTATACATCATCTAACTTTCACCAACACCACGAAGCTAATTTTTACCAAACAGCATGAACTTAAGTAGAATTTAAGTACCAACCTTCGAAAAAATTAACCAAACACTACTGAATATATGACGAATAACTATTCGGTTGCTTTTCGGAGGTTGTAATACACTACGGTTTGATTATTCCCTGAATAGCTTATTCGTGTGATAGTTATTCAGATCTTTTATTCGGAGGTGGTAATACAGGCCCTAATAGTTTTTTTTAACTATCATGGTGTTTGCATATGGAGAGTATTAATCTGGGTTTATTTAAAGTTGTCAATGATGGAGTGCCTGTATATACGTCCTGAGTATGATGTTGATTAATTACTTAGGACTGTTTCACATGCCGTAACAGAAGCCGTACACAATTACTCGTGACGTCAGAAATTCTGCAAGTACATAGTTTATGTTTGACCAACAATTTAATTTTCGTAAATGAAACTGAAACCAGAATTATGATGAAAAATACATAAATCAGAAATGGCGACAAACTACGCCCTTAAGGGTGCGGTCTGTCTCTGCCTTGTTATGATGACGTGCGCAGGCCTTGTCATGCTAGCTCTCCTGAATACAGCATCAGACATAATTTGTATCGTCGTAAATAAAGTGCTTCTGAAGTCCATTTGAGGTTATTTTAAAGCAAGATGAATGTGCGCGATCTTTGATTTTTTGTATGGTTTGCATTAATAGGAGAAAATTGTAGTATAACGCCATGATTGAAACGAGTTAAATTTTAGTATTCATTAGTAATACAAACCTCACTCGTCCACTGGTATAAAATTCCACTGATTTTAAAGAACATAATTCTTTGCTGCTGAAACTGTTTAGAGACAATCGACAAGCTCAGGAGACTTATATTTTAAAAAAATCATAGTTTAAACATTTTTAAAAATACTCTATAACCTGCATCAGGCGTTTAAAGTAAACTATCTGCATGTTCATTTCATTTCATTTCATACAAAGATGTAATCATAACATTTATAAAATGTTTGGTTCCTTGGGGACTTTCGACAAAACATAAAAATTGAAATATTTGCATACATTATAAAAAAAAAAAACAGAATCATACGAAGCGTACTTAAAATAGACACCGTATAACGAAACTTAAAGGGTGACCCTAAACTATTCGAAGTTTTTTTAAGATTGTATTTGCCTAATATTTTTATCGCATTTACATATTTATTTCATTTCGTGTCACAGGCATATAAAATAAACCATGTTATGATGACATGTTCCAAAGTTCTTTACGTAACTGCTGCCAATCATGAAACGACATTATATTTTACGCCGTCTGTTAGTTTGGGGTTACGCACTATCTAGGTTTGTAACGAGATCGTATATAATAACTTATCAAACTATCTCTGAAGAGTTTGAGGCAAAATCGTGATTTATCCACACTTCACGAAATATTTTATTACAGTTACGAAATATTTTAACATTTATGTGGTAACGTAGAAATGAATACATTTCTGAGAAAAAAAATATAATATACTATTTTGCTACGTGGAATTATTGCGAGCTCGAGTGCAACAGGATTTAATATTGTCAAAATACTAGCTCTCTTTCGTTTGTGACTCGCAATAAACGAGAAACCTGAACGCTTTTGAGAGTGTACTTGTACACTGCACTTATTTTCCACACGTGACTTTTGCAGTTTTCGAGAATCGCGAAAGGAATTCGCTAGTTACAGAGATTGCATTGCGCCGGAGCTCATCCTACAGGACAGAAATACACTATATAACTTTTCTTTGTTAGGCAGAAATACGATTTCCCTAATGTGGACTTCCATTACCACGACGAGTGTGATTTTTTCAATAGGAAAGTGCACTTGTAAAATATCGACTGACCTACACACATATGTATATATGTATATAAGGAAAGCAACTAATTTGCGTTGTTACTTGAAATGGAATCCTATAGTGAGTAAGTAAAAGATTTTGGTCAGTACTAAACATCGAGGTCTTCAGCGCTGGCGAGAACACGATGTGAGTATGGAGCAGCGCCAGAATGAAAGGGCGGGGGAAAATGAAGATCCCCGAGAAAACCCGCCGATACAGTATCGTCCGGCACGATTTCCACGTGTGAAAATCCGGGACCGATCTTGCCGGGAATCGAATACGGATCGCCTTGAAGTGAGGCGAATGGTCTGACCATTCTACCACCGCGGCTCCTGTATTCTTATAGAAAGAACGCATTGACGAAATAACTTACAATTATGATACCTGCAACAATACCTTTATCTCAGTATACGCATCTTTGCAGTGAAAGCACAATATTATGTATTACGTTTATAATCTCGTAGTTATTAGTGAAACGCTGAAGGTTGAGCTTGGCTGCCGAAGTCGTCTCAGAACTCGTTACAACATCACTGAGCTTAATTTACATCCGTAGTCAGACTTGTTGCAAAAACTTCACTAGTACCCTACTTTCAACCCTCAAAAGCACCTGGCAACAATTACTCTGCATCGAACATTTAAATATACCTAGTATGGTAAATGTAAAGTAACTTAGCCTACTAATCCGAACATTTCTCTAGTTTAACAGCATCAACATTTGCAATTTTTTTTTGTATTTTAGTAAAATCTCATCGAGAAAGGAAGCCACATGAAATGTATGAAAATTTGATTTTATAATTATGTGCGAAGAATCCTCAACTAACAATAATCTATAGCGATTACAGAATATTTTTACTTTTTAATGCAGTCCTTCAAATTAGTGGGAAAATATGGTAAATGAAATAACTGTCTTTATGAACTAACAGTTTTTTTTTATTAGAACTAAGTAATGCCACCCATTGCATATGTCAATAATAAATGCGTAAGAAGCATTAACTGTATCTTAATTAACATATGTGTTCAGCTCAGTCATACAAAAATAATTCAATAAAAAAATATAGCTATAGAAAACTTCGGATTCAAAACAACTTAGCATGAACACAAGGTGTTCCCTGCATTCTATTGTGAAATTTTTCTTATGTATCAAAGTAGTTATAGGATTGCACTTTTTATATATTTTATGATTATAATACAAGTTTGACTAAGATACTCTACCCCAGTCTCAAAGATCAGTACACACACGAACACTAAATATGTATGTATGGTGGCATTTCTTAAAACACTATATTATTTTAACGTTTGTATGAAAAGTTTTTGAATGTGTATGACTATTGTTTTAATTTAACAAATGACTAATCGGCTCTTAGGAACTGTTAACATCATTCACATCAGCCACCGCACGGTAACAGATTACCAGCGCGACTTATGGCATTCCTCAGAGGAACTACTGTATTGTCCTGCAGGATTGTTCAGTGTGTCCACACCTACAGGTCAGTCCTTGCTGGTGGAACTACTATTGTCCTTGGTGCTGGAACTAATTCTGTCCACGTGGCCACCCTCGTAACGTTCGTGCGACTCCTTGCTGTTGGAACTACTCCTGTCCACGTGACCATGGTATTGTTCGTGTGCGGACTCTACAGGAACAGGCACATGCACCTCCACAGGATACGGAACAGGTTTCTCCACCGGATACGGGACGGGCTTCTCCACAGCCACCTTGACCGGGTAGGGCACAGGCTTCTCCACAGGATAGGGAACTGGCTTCTCCACCTCCACAGGATACGGCTTGGCTACCGCTACTGGGACTGGCCTGTCCACCAGAACTTTCACTGGGAAAGGCACGTGTTTTTCGACGGGGTAAGGAACGGGTTTGTCCACTGGATATGGGACATGCTTCTCCACCGTGACAGGGTATGGTTTGGGGACAGGGACGGGATAGGGCCTGTCCACAGGCACCTTCACTGGATATGGCACGTGCTTCTCAACAGGAACTGGAACGTGCTTTTCGAATGTTACTGGATATGGCTTGGGAACGTGAACAGGGAAGGGCCGGTCGACAGGTACCTTCACAGGAACTGGGTAAGGTCGGTTCACGTGGACTGGGTAAGGAACCTTCACATGTACAGGGTATGGCTTCGGCACAGGTACCTTCACGTGCACAGGATACGGGGCAGGAACTGCCACTTTCTTCTCGACGAACACAGGGTATGGCTTTTCAACTGGCACTGGGTAGGGGTGGACCACAGGAACCTTCACTTCTACTGGGTAAGGCACTTTTTTCTCGACAGCCACGTGCACAGGATAAGGACGATCAAAGTGGACTTTAACTGGGACTGGTACATGTTTCTCTACGGGGTAAGGAACGTTCTTTACTACAGGTATAGGGATAGGTCGGTCAACAGGGATCTTTACTGGATAAGGCACTGGCTTCGGTATGGGTACTGGCACGTGTTTCTCCACAGGGATATGTACTGGGTAAGGCTGTGGCACTGGTATGGGGATCTTTATTTTCTTGTGGATCGTAACAGTCTTACCCAGGTCGTAGTAACCATGACTGTACCCGCCAGCATACGACTGGCCTCGGATGATTGGTGTAAATTGTCCGCTTTGTCCGTAGTCACCGTGCGATGATGCGACTTGACCGTAAGTTCCCCCGTTTCCATAGCCACCGTAAGAAGATCCTCCATGTCCGTATCCACCATATGATGATCCGCCATAGTTGCCATGAGATGACGCTCCATTGCTGCCATAAGACGATTCCCCATAGCCGCTATAAGATGAACCTCCATAAGATGAACCTCCATAAGAAGAACTTCCATAAGATGAACCTCCATAAGATGAACCTCCATAAGATGAACCACCATCAGATGAACCGCCATAAGAAGAACCTCCATAAGATGAACCACTATCAGATGAACCTCCATAAGATGAACCGCCAGATGATACACCATGCCCGTATCCTTCATATGATGGTGATTCTCCATAGCTGTGGCCACCATATGACGAACCTCCTTGTTCATAGCCGCCATACGATGCCTCTCCTTGTCCATAGCCACCAGTCTGCAGATCTCCTTGTCCGTAGCCACCAGCAGAGACTCCAGCGCCGTAGCCGTAGGACTCGTCTGAGCCACGGCCATAGCTGCTCTCGTATCCTGCACCTTCCCCGCTACTGGTGGAGTGGTCGCTGTAGCCTAAGTCTTGGCTACTCGCCACTACTCCCTTTCCTGCCAGTGTGACGAGCCATATGGTTGAGATAAGTATCTGCAAAAATACACGAGTGTCTCACATCCACAAGGCTCACCACACATGAAGGGATACTGAACAGTGATTCACTGTGATAAACATGTCACCATGCTAACTAATGACAGCACAATTCAGTGCCTGTTTTACAAGTAACAGTGTTAGGAAGTTTGTTCGTGAGTAGGCATACACATTTTCACAAAATTTCTTGCATACCTAGAATTGAGTTCTATTAGTACGCTTGTTTACTGGCTTTAAATTATCAACTATTTTCACAAGAAAGAATTGCTCGTTCCCTAAAGTACAACTGATGTTCTTCCTTGCAAATAATTCGTTAAACTTTTCAGGTGTGTGCTACTCTTGTTGGAAAATGAAACTAGAAAATAATACTTAAACTACCGAGTAAGCAGTAACACTTGGAAGCAGTGTTATATCATTCTAATGTATTTTCTTCCACTTGTATTTTATTGCAGAGAAATGCCGATTGTTATTATCTCTCGGACTCAATTATACAGTAATATAACGAGTCCGTTAAGTAATGTGTTATTGTTGTTGTTGATCTTAGTGCGTTGCCATTTTATATCAGGTAATGATAGTAGTGCATTTAAACAGGTTAACAATAAAACGAGGAACAGACCAAGCACGAGAAAATGAACAAAATAAATCGAGGAAACAAAACAAGGAAACCTGAAATGGCTGCAGCAACAAACATACAAATAGTTACTAAATGTGAATATAGTCTATATATAATAGAAACCAAAGGACGAAAAAGAGTAATCAAACAGACAAAACAATGTGCATGAAATGCACAACAATGATGGACAAAAACGAGGACAAACACAATTAATGAACACAGATATAGAAATGGTTGTAAACAACATAATGCAACGAATATAACACAAGCAATAATAATAGTAGTCTTCTTTCGACAACAATATATGCCACACAATTACTTTTTTTAGAACTAGTATAACCAATTTAAAGTTATTCATACGGCAATATTCTTCCTGAAATTCCACGTAAAATAAGTTCTGTTTGGAAGAGTTTTATTTAATATTCTTACATTGCAAAGTAAATAATTAAAACACTTGTTTCCAGTTTAAACTCCGGTGGTTCCAAGCTTTTTATGGAGCACAAATCTGAGATTGTCATGTTCAGTCGTCTTCCGAAGAGGCACAGAAGAAAATTAAATTTTACATCGGTAAAAGGGACGATAAAAATTCACGTTTTCTTTGGGCTCAATTTATGGCTTAAACAATGGTAACGTGTTACTTTTGGAATTGAATCGGTCATTCTTAAAAGGCACTGTATCCAAAAATCATGTGTTTGAAATTAATTACATCGAGGGACATATATCTTTTTAACCGAGTTTACAAATAAATCATACGATATTTTGTATGTATAAAGGATAGGGACAGAGTGCTATTCAACTACAATCTGTCCAACGTACCAAAAAAACGAGTTACCACTAAAAAAAACATATTTTTTTTTATATTTCGGCTTAGTGCATTTTAATTTATGAGAGAGTAAATTAGTTCGTGACTGATTTGGACATGAAGGCCGCTATGTCAATAGAAAAGAAGCAACTAAATGCAGCCCCTATCGTGTGGTATTACTCTTGTAGACAGCAGCCAATGAAAAGCTATTTCTTTCTTGAGTATTCAGGTATTCTTGAAAGCCAGTCTACATGTCAGTCGAATTCTTCTGGTCCCTATACATAGCCGACATTAGCGTGAGGGGAGAGAGGTAGCTCTTATAAACCCTCCACCTTTCCAATCGTAACAAGTTTGAAGACAATTATTTAAAAATTAAAAAATATATATATTTTTTACCAATAGAATATTTAATGTTTCGTTACGAAAACTGCTAAAATATCACTGTTTTGCACCCTGAAATCCAAATTTTACCAGGGGAGAACCCCTGGACTACCCTGCTTTAAGCGGTTGATCGGTAATTGAGTGAGAGATTTTTGTCAACGCCTAACATCGAGGTCTGTAGCACTGGTGAGGAGTGAGACGAGGTGAGTATGGAGCAGAGCCTGAATGAAGGGGCACGGGAAACGGGAAATCCCCGAGAAAACCCGCCCACCATCGGCATCGTCCGGTACGATTCCCACATGCGAAAATCCGGGTACCGACCTTGCCGGGAATAGAGCCCGGTTCGCCTTGGCGGGATGCGAATAGTCTGACCACTCGGCCACCGCGGACCCACGGGTGGTCGGTGATCATTATCAGGATGCGGCAACGTAAGTTCCTTATTTGAAATGCGCGCCATTCAGGCTGTAGAGGTCGTAGCGGGACGGGAATGGTCTCATTCGAGAGGCGTGGTTGTAAAGTTTTTCTCCCCACCACGGTCAGTTGCCAACATTGGAACAGTGAGGAGCATGCGATTGCCGTCGAGGTGTACTTTTCGAAAGGCTTGATGAATTGGACTTAGTGGGCATTTGGTTCCAACAAGACAGGGCAACGGCCCACAATTCAAAGGTATCGATGGCTGTTTTGACAGAACACTTCCCGGAGCGCCTCACCTCAATATGGGGTGATTTGGAGTGGCCAGCCCGCTCTCACGATTTGGCCCCATGTGATTTTTTTAATGGGATAATTTTAAATGTTACGTTTATGTCAACATTCGAAGGACCCTACACGTCCTGAAGGCCAAAATCAGGGCACAAATTGCCAAAATACACGCTGCTATGCTGATATGTGTCCCCAGAAACGACAGAAGACGTGCTTACACCGTGTATGGACGGGGGAGGATGAGGTCACCTACCTGATTTGATTTTCAAAACTGTGTAAAACCAAACTTTTGGTACGTACCTACATTATACAAACTAAAACGGAAACTTTCTGATTCATGCAATGGGTTTTATTGCCGTGTTAAGAAAGGAAGTTAAGTTGCCGCACCTTGTATTATTATCAGGTTGAATCCCATCACCCGTTACACAAATCCTGGCTACGCCACTGATTCCAGAAGTTCAAGTAGAAGTGTATGTGAAATGAAAAGTTCACTGCCAGGGTGTTGCGTGTGTATAAGCGGTGTTCGTTGCGTAACGGCTTGCATCTTGCGGGAGAGCAGAAACAACGGAGCCGTAGAGAGAAAGTGTAAAAACGCGTTGTGTGCGGGGACCTTACCGGATCACGCAGCCTCGTGTGACGTCACGGAGCGTGATAACAATGCCGCGGTAGAACTAAGCATGATGGACGAGGGCTCTCGAGGAGGAAGGACTTTCTGCCGCTTGCAGAAGAAGGCGACTCCTGTGTGCCTCCGACCACGGCCATAAGGATTAGGATTTACATGTTCAATTACACAGGATGTAGTCAGAGTGCATGTCAATATTTTGGGCAAATAACCCTCATATCTAAGAATGGAAAAACTTCTCGAAATCAAAGGCCCACGTGTAAGAATGAATTGTCCTATACATACTCAAGCCCCGTCTGTTCGTTCACTGTCCGCTGTTCCACTGTGTAGCAGCTAGTGGACAAATGGTTGGGGCTTTAGTAAGCATAGGCAGTGGCGGCTCGTGGGTTGTTGCCAGGTAGAGCTGCAGTTACCAAGAACTGTACAGGGTTGTGCGCTGATTGACTCTACAGCCACTGACACGCTGATGTGCAGGTGCCTCTTACTACTGAGTGGTCACAAAACATCTAGTAGCCGGCAAATATTTCATGGTCGTTGGTCTACGGCACGTTCATCAAGAGTGTACAGTTTCGACTATCTGCAGCCCCGCCTAGCAACAACCCACAAGCCGCCATTAAGCATAAGATATTTGATTCTAACACGCAGGTTATTGAATTCGAGAAAGTTCATTATCTTTACAAATCAATCATTCTGGATACACGGTTGCTAATAAAGTTGGCTAATATCACTATCTAGGATTTTCGTTTTGTAGTTTTTTTACGTTGACTTTCAAAAAGTGTAGATCTCAACTGAAGAATTCAGTGCTTATTTATCTACCACGCCCTCTTAAGTGCACCCTGCAGTTCTTCATGGTCTGTGATTGGAGGGTTTTAACTCTCAGCGTCTTGGGGTATTACCCGCAAATCACAGACGTGTGGGAACGCATTACCCTGGTTCTGATTGGCTCAGTCAAACGAAAGACGTCTCTGCACAAAGTCACACTGCCAATACTCATAAAATACTTCTGCAGGTGTGCGCGCAAGGCTCTGAATCAAAGTGGTGCCGAAATCTTTTCGTGCAAACTTCCGGTTTCTTACGACAATATTAAAAAAAAAAAAAAAAAAAAAACAGCATAACTAGAGACCCGGGAATTTAGCGGGTTCAGTGATCAGCCGACTGGACTCTACAGTTCTGTGTACACTCTGTCCTCAACTACTAGTACATTGGCTGCTGCTACACATAGTAGGTAGTTGTGTACCCGACAATGTATCGAGGGAGTCAGCAGATGCTTTCATGCCTGTATTCCATTGGTTCACAATCCTCAAGTACGAGTCACGGTAACTGTGACTCAGTCGCGAAAGCAATAAAAGTTTACAGGAGCTAGAAATCTAACATATACTCAAATTAATTTGCCGAATTTCTGGGTCTCTAAGCATAACTATACCAGTGGCGCTGTCAGTCATAAGTAGAGACATGAAAAATTCGCGTTTTCATTTGGGCACAAGCTAGGATTCAATCTACTATAAATTCATATCACTTTCACAATTGGCTTTTGGCTCAGTTTGACACCTTCTGGATTGTGCACAATCAATAATAAAGAAGCAACTAAGTGCAAGGCCAATAATATGGTTTCACTGTGTCTGACAACATACAATGGACAGCTGATGTCTGCTTGAATACATATATATTCTTGGAAGCTAGCCTACAGGGCAGTGAACCGGCGAATTTTTCCTGTCTCTAGACATAAGGGGTAAATTTAATAGCCTTGATTGCTATTCTAGTGCCGAGACCTACATTTCTAAGACTATACCACCGAAAAAAACGAGCCCTCTCTCGTGAGCCAGCGTGATGTGAACCAAAGTTGACAATTATGTATTTTAGATATCTATTTAGCAACATTATTACTTTATGATTAATTGTGATTTTTAAATCATATCTTTGACATGAAATAATTTTACTGTTTTCATGTGTGAATTGATACAAGTTTCGCAAACAACCTCTTAAATATAACTACGCAATCTGCAACAAGTTGGCAAACATACCACAGAAACTATAGAAATTAAATAAGCAAAGCATTTAATGAATATGTCAGCACCTTCACCCTTGTACACTTTCAAGTTTTGGCAAAATATTTGTGGTTTTATTCCTTTACAATTATGGAACATTTTGTATGTACTGTCCAGCGTAATTTTTGTATATAGTCCTTACTTTCAAATACATAGTCTAGTTTATTCCATAGATACCAACGTAAATAATGGCACAGTCTGTTCATGGTAAAAGTTGCACTGATTAAAGCTATCCCAACAGGTTTTAACCACAGATAAGTATCATTGTTAAGGGGACATGGCAAGTAATTCAGCGCTAAATGCATCAGTTTAAAATTGCAGGTTTATCGAAGCCAATTTTCGTAAAATAAGAAAACATCAATCCTATAAAATAGTTTTGCCATTTATTTAAAAGTTAAAATTTTTCTCGAGTAATGTTTTTCTGAAGAACAATCTCTGACGCCCAAATCTTGGCAGGTAAGATCATTGAAAGGTTTTGCATTGGGAGTGCATTATTTGATGTAGATATTTGGACATACTGCATTGCGATGTAGATCTGTCAAAGAACACTAAACAGAATGGGAAAACATAAATGAGAAATGTATGATTCAGTCAAAAGGATACATACACAACACAAAATTCCATACATTGAATCCGGTCAAATAAAACAGGAACAGCCAATTAAAAAAAATAAATAAATGAAAAAAAATATATATATACCATCAAGGCAGACAACCCAAGTTTGAGGCCTGCTTTGGCAATAGGAAAGGCAGGTAAAATATATGAGCCACAAAATAAAGTAAAAATACGATACAACGATGAGACGAAACAAAACATTGTAGTTTATGACACGAGCAACAAACAGCGCACGACACAATGATGAGACGAAACCGAACAGAGTAGTTTTCCAGGCAGAAAAACAACGTTTCTGGAACTGGAATCTGTTCCCGTCATCAGGCAGAGACATACAAGGTATGGGGTATATCCACATATCTTGCTGAGTCAAGGGCGGACGAGTTGTCTCCTGATCGGCCGCGCAACATAGATTAATTCAGATTAGTTGTGGTGGGTTGAGTGATTGTATTTTAATTTTTTTTTGTGTTAGCAAGTAAATTTTATAAGTCTCCAATTAACTCCTTAATAACAACAGCAATATTCAAGAAATGTCTGTTCGAAGTGTACATTCAAAGTGTACAAAGTTGCATACCCGCCTGTGTACAGCGTCACTGCAATTATCGTATTAAATTTGGACAAATGCAATTTATTGTTTGATCTAATAAGCTTCTTTTGTTCGTATACACAATATGTTCTTTTTTCTTCAAGTTCTTCCGGTATAATTTCAGATTCCATCCGTGGTTGGAAAGTGATTTGGCACCGATTAAGTGTAGTTACTAGATGACGTTACTCTCGCCACCAACTGGTAACTTGCAAATATTTGTTATTCCGATAATTATGGTAACTGGTAAGTACTTCAAGCTCGCGTGCCTATGGACAAATTGTTATTTTATCCCCACTTCACTGTAAAAATTATTTGAAAATTTACCACGCCAATGGGTAGGAGTCATAAGACGCACAGATAAGGTAAAATTGTTCGCCATACTCCAATAGTGGCGTACTTAGCAAACAGTCAAATGTATTATGATATTACCAGACTTGTAGTTGCAATGTTATGCAATTGCTCTATTTATAAGCTGAATTATAATTAGTGTCCTATAATGTGCATGTGCGAAACCTTTTTCTATTACGAGTAGGAAGTTTGTATAGAGTATTACCGTCTCTAATGGCCTCGCTGTCGACGAGACGTGAAGCCCACTTACCTTACCATCATAGAGCATAAAAAAAGCTTCCACAGAAGAAAGGTTTCTGACTTATCCTTGCAGCCAGCGGAGAGAAAGGAAGATGCACTCACCAATGTGTCCATGTCTCTGCGTGTTGGGCTGAGAGGAATGGACTGACGTGTTGGAGCTAGCTCCCAGTGTTATATACTGTCGGCGCGCGCACTACTTTCCCCTAGCGGCGTCACAGTCTCCAGGAAAACAACCCTGGCTTCCTCCTGCCTGCCGGCCCGTGGCTACACTGCACCAGTATTATTGTCTTGTCGCAGCTTCCTCTCGTCACTCCACATGCTTGCATCTCGCTGCTGACGGGAAACAACTGCTACTCAGTTTCGTAACAGGTCGTAACTGCAATGACAAGCCGGCGCTCTGGCTTACTACCGCGACGACAAGGAGCTAGCTGTTGCCCTCTGGAAGGGCAGCCTTTCAAGATTTTTCTGGCAGTGATGTACAATCAAACCTCTTTAATACAAACCTGAGGGGACCAAAAATTGTGCAATTTGTAATAATGAGGTTTGTATTAACAGGTGTTTACAAAAATACAAGAAATTCTGTGAAAATTTTTCAGGCTGTTTATTCCCAAAATACAAACACTATTACCACCCCAATGCTGCCTTAAACAAGTAAACTTGGTATTACATTGTTTTATGAGTAAAGAATATTTTTATGAAGCATGAAAAATAATATTAAATTTCTCATCTCATTCCAAGTGAAAGAAAAACACTATGTATTAATGAGAACTTTGTATTAACAGGGTTTGTATTAACGAGGTTCCACTGTATTTGCAAAGCGATTTGAAGGGCAACCTTCCAAATTTCTGAAAACGCATTTCTTATAGGAAGGCCTTAGAAGCCAAGGGGTGTTGGTGCATTTTCATGAAACACGAGTTTGGTGCATATTCTGGTAGTTAAAATGTAACGTTAGTAATGTTGTGGCTGAGATGTATGTGTGACACAATCTCGTGAGCCATAATTTGGTGGTGTTTTACCAAACCAGCTGTCTTAAAATATGCTGTTAGTGTGAGAAGCGAAGATGTTATAAATGTCATTTATACCCTTAGGCTTCTAAGCCCTTCATAATGATGACGAGAAAACTCGTCCCTGCAAGATTTGTTAGGTTAGGTTGTTTAGGTTTAGTTGTGTTAGATTAGAATGCATTAGGCTAGTTTAATTTTAGGTTAGGTTTAGATATGTTATATTAGGATGGTAGCCCTTCCAGTCGTTCTTCATATACACCACTGTCAAAAATATCCTGAAGGGCTAACCTACCAAGGAGCAAGTTTTAAGGATTATATATAAACAAAAACATACACGTTTTCAGATACTGGAAGGGTTGATACTGGAAGGGTTGCCATTCCAGTAATTTTGCAAATATAACACTGCTAGAAAAATTCTGAAATGCTGCCCTCCCAACAGGCAACATGCCAGTCGCCCCACGGTGACACGGGTTCGAATCTTAGCTCGCGCGCAGACGTGCAAGATGCTACTGACTAGCATATTTATTTTCCTTTAAAACCGTTAAATTAACCCTTATTTTTAACCAAATGATAGCTTGTTTGCCTCGAAAGCGTTGTGAGCCGCCACTTAAGCGAACTGTCTTCCTGCGTTTGAAATATGTTACAACTAGTTGCGATTGTTCTTTTTTTTTTTTTTTTTTTATTACAAAACTGTTGAACGTTTGTTACCATTTGTGCATCTAAAAAAGGAATAGACACTTCAAACCAAGTCGCTATAAGTTTAAAAATTCAATACATTCATTCCAAACATGATTTTAGAGCTCCTCAAAATGGTTCAAACCTGCTTTCTCAGACTGTTGTGGGATTTAAAAAAAAAAAAAAAAAAAAAAATAGACAAGCAGGCTTTGGACTTTACAGCATACTTCACGTAATTAAAATGACATATTCATCACATAAGGCCCATAGGAAAAACACTACTATCACAGCAATATACGCCACTTCAGTGGCTTGCGCGGTAGCAATGCACACGCTGCACCGACTTTGTGCATCACACACACACACACACACACACGCCATTCCAAAGAGCAACGTTAAGGGTGCGGTTTACCTCAGTTTTCAACGTCTTTAATTATTTTTATATATGTACCAGATATTTTTATCTTATTTTAGACAAAAAATTGTGACTAAATCTTCTTCTTAGGAAATTTTCGTATCTCGTATTGTTTTTGCGTAGTGAGCAGAAAACGTCCAAATTTGCACTTTACGATTTTATGTACGCCACTAAAACCAACTGACACACTAAACCGACAAAATTCACAGAGTATAACAATGTTGTAGGCTGTCATATGACATATATAAATACAACAATATATATAGTTTTGCATTTTAAAAAAATTTTGAAAAATTCAGCATTTTTTTATTAAATACAAAACTATTTTTTTTTATTTTAAACATGTCAAATCACAGCCTACAACATTGTTATACATTATGAATTTTTTCGGTTTGGTATATCGGTTTTAGTGGCGTACATAAAACCGTAAAGTGCAAATTTTCACGTTTTTGGCTCATTACGCAAAAACTATAAGAGATACAAACATTTCCTAAGAGGAAGATTTAGTCACAATTAATGTCTAAAATAAGAAAAAAAAAATATCTGGTACACATATAAAAATATGTAAAGACGTTGAAAATTGAGGTGAACCGCCGCCTTAAGGTGGCCGTCTAAGTGAATGTACGCGGCGCTCTCGAGACTTCGAGTGCGGTAGCGATAAGGACGACACAACACGCGCTTCACACCTCACCCTAGCCCCTAGCCACAAGTCACTGAGTCTTCTCGCCAGCAACTCGCCTGTATGAGACATTCAGAGGTTACCTCATAATTGACGCTTAATATTAAAGATAAAGGTGTATTATAAACACCTATACCTTTTAAAAGATTCTGTACCAAGATTCCCTTACCTAAAAAGGATCGGAAAAGCATGCATTTCCGCCATTTTCGGCAGCGTAAAAATAAACATTACAGACAAATGGAGGAGCTGAAATGGGTAAACACGTGTGTTGTAGGTGCCGGAAAATATTGCGGCTTCAATGACCTTCATGTTAGAATGCAATGTCCTGTGCATACTCGAGACCCGACCATTTGTTCTCCAGCTGCTATTCAGTGGAACAGCGGACAATGGTCGAATAGACAGGGCTTGAACGTACATAGAAGAATGGATTCTAACATAAAGGTCATTGAATCAGCGAAATTTTCCGGCCCCTAGTGTGTAGTGTTCTTTGAATACTGTTAGTAACCAGACATAACTTATGCAGTTTTAGAATAAACTTGTGACGGCCGAAGCTATGCACACGCCGTTCGGCATGTAGGGCAGACGACCGGCCGTATGACCTCGACCCGTTAATATTTCATTTTTACTCGTCAGAATTAATTTTATGTAAAAAAAAACTGAGCAAGGTGACGCAGCTGTAACACTTTGGATTCACATTCGGAATAACCTGGATTCGATCCTTGTTCCAGTCATCTTGAGCTCGGTTTTCCATGGTATCCAGAAATCGCTCTAGTCTAATGCTGGGATGGTTTTCGAACAAGGGCTATAGTCGATTTCTTTCCCAGTACCTGTCTTTTTCTTAGAGTTATACGTAACAATTTTTAATGACATTGCTGTCTATTAGATGTAAAGCCCGCTTATTTATTTGGCCGTAAATATACTATAACTTATATAAAATTAAATATTTTATAAGTAACCATTTACTATAGTGGAGATAACGTGCAGAAATAATGCTTGTTGAAATTTTTCACCAAACAGAAAGGAATTTCTCGGTGAATTTGCGTCCAGATCTCAAGACTATATAGTGGCTCTTTAAATTCTCTAAACTCTAAGCTTCTCAAAAAACACTGGATCAGGTAATATTGTGACAGCTGGTTTGGAAAGTTAGGAGTGATACCACGACAAAAAAATATAGGTAAAAATCTATCATTCATTCCCTGCAACACCAAAACTCCCAACTTCTCCCTTCCCATATTTCCAAGAAGGAAATTTAGTATCGCAATGGAGACGATAGAGCAATGCCAGAATGAACAATACACAGTGAAACAGTGGAAAGGGCGCAAAAAAAAATCACGCAACTGGATCAAACAATGAAGACATAACAAACTAATACAATGGCTGTATGGACTTAACGCTGTACACAGGCGTTACAACCAGATACACGCAAAAGTCCGACAGATGACTAATTCCTTTCTGCTTTGCTTGATTGACTACGTGAGCTGGGAGAAGATAGGGGCACGTGATTTTTTCCCTAAAAACCATAAACTGGCATATTATCATGTATCGACTTCTGCAGACTCACAAAAGTATAGTTCTTTATTTGTAAGATACATATTTTCACAAGACCATCCCTTGCTATATATGTTTTGCGTTTTTCGTCATACCACTTCCCATACAGCACACTTGGTTGCAGAAACGTTGCTACAACGTTGCGTTGTTTCATTTTTGTTGCATGTCTGTTGTCAATGTTGCAGCAACGTTTCTTCAAGTACCAACGTTGCAGCTTTTAATGTGTTGATGTTGAGGTTTTTTGTAACGTTGCTGCAACGTTGACAATGGTCGCATACTACCTGGTCAAGAACTCTCCTTTGAGATTCTGTTTTAAATAAGCTTTTAAATAATTTCGAACCACGACTTATTTGTGTAATTATTAGTTTTATTATAAATTTAATTATTGTTGAGGTCTTCTTAATCTTCATTTGTTTTATTAATTCGTTTAATTGCCATTTTGACTTCTAATACATTAATGGTGTACTTGCGGCCATTACCGCCAATTTTTTTAGGTGCTTTACTTGTTGTATTTGCTGTGGCGTGTATTTTTATCTTGCGCTAGTTTGCGCGGTATTCAAGGTACATTCTTTATTTTATCTCATTTATTAAACTGGTAGGAAATGTTATTGTAAACTTTTGATTTACAACAAATGTTGTGATACTTATTTTGTATAAACTGTTATCATGTTTTGCTTTCTCTATGAGACTCAACCACGGCTAGCTTGCTCAAAAAATGTTTAACATTTACCAATGCATGCAGAGAAAGATATTACATTAAGTTTAACATCCATTACCTAAAAAATCACAGAATATCAGGGAAAACTTAATAGTGGATTCGTTTACATAAACGGAAAGAAAATTGCTCAAAACATTTACGTGAGACAAATGCTAATAAATAAAAATAATATTATAATACCAGAAAAATATGAACTTTAATAGTTTGTGGCTTTCGACAAAATTGAAGGATATTAACGCTCAAAAGGAAACCATAAATTGTCCTGGATTTAAGAATCAAAATAGAGGAATTACCAACTAACTACCTCCGGCAAATGTACCGAGAACCATGCGAGAGAGTCGTGCCTTAGTACATATATAGAATAAATTGTCTCTCCAAAACTATATTGTTTCGTTCTTGTACTGATGTGCAGGCTGACTCTGTCGCTATAGAAGAAGTCACAGTACCGTGAACAATCTTCTACTGCAGCACTTAAGGTCCTCGTCGTCCGCTCGTCCCAGTTTTCCATCACAAGAATAGACCTCTGATTCCCGAACTATCCAGGTCGTGGGTATAAAATCGGGCCTTTCTAGGCTCGCGATGTAGCATAGCTAGTCTTCCCCGTGTCCATTCCAGAACTTTTTTTTTTTTTTTTTCAAACCTTCCTACCACATAATACTCCAAAGCACTCACAACAAAATCTCCTAGCTAACCTTCTGCACTTACAATCGGTACTAGGTGGTTTCCAAACATATATTATAAAGAGAAAATGTCAACAGCCATATTAGATTTAAATACAATTATTTACGTTATTTAGTAACCAAATATTAACATAATATAAAAACTATAGCGAGGTATTCAAAGTTAAAGTTAAAATTACGTCTGTAATATAGGCAAGTACATTAGATATTTTACAATGTTCATGCCAATAGTGCTGTAGCGTCCTCGTATAGGTGTTTGATGAATGTTATTTATTGTTTACATATCGTGTTACGAGTTTAGTTTCAATTACGTTAAATGCCGTTTATAAATGGTAATTATTCGGGTGTAATAGTGACAAAAGGGTCCTTATATATTCTACAACCCAAATCAACGTTGATGCAAATTCCCAAATCAACGTTGCTGCAACGTCCCCAATAAACGTTGCTACAAGCATCCCCAAATCAACGTTGTTCAGCAACGTTGAATAAAAACGGACATGTTCCTGTTGCAAAACGTTGCTGCAACGTTGAAAATTTTTTTGTGTAACGTTATTGCAACGTTACTAAAACGTTGATGTGCTGTTATGGGTTAAACTACGTAAATTGTTTTTAATGTGAACTGAACACTTAAATGTGAAACACCTAATTCTATTATGAATACTCTTTGTCTAGGCCTTTCAAACATCGCACAACTTAAAACAATATGTAGAATGAAGCCAACCCACATCAATTTTATTACGTCTTGCACAATTTCATAGCTGTACATATTTTTTAAAATTCAGTTTTATTTATATATGTGGATATATATGCATGTATGAACTATTACAGATAATTAAAGTGAGTGAGAGATTTTGGTCAGCGTTAACATCGAGGTCTTAAGCGCTAGTGAAGGGTGACATGAGGTGAGTATGGAGCAGCGCCGGAGTGAAAGGGCGGGAAAAACGGGAGTTACCTGAGAAAACCCGACGACCAGCGACATCGTCTGGCCCGATTCCCACATGCGAAAATCCGAGGAACGACCCCCCAACCAGGGATCGAACCCGGATCAGCTTGATAGCAGGCGAATGGTCGGACCATTCGGTCACATCGATCTCCAGATAATTAAAGTTCATCAGTGTTACTTCATCTGGTATACAAATGCATAAATGTTTAAGTTTACGCCATTGTTACAAAGCTCAACAATAGATACTAATTAGTAGAGACGCGAGCTACGTTTCTAAAAGTGACTGCTTTCTTTTGACCTGAGCTGTTACGGGCGCAGGTTTTAAATATTAAGCCTCGAAAGAGAGTTGTGGTGAAATATTAATAAACCCCGGCTGGAGAAGCTTTAAACCCACCTTCAAATTGGCGCCCTTGGTTAGAGCGTTCCTCTGCGAGATTGCGGAGAAGGTAGCAACTAAAAACCAGGGCGATGTTCACCGCCTGATTGGAAAGCTGCGGCATACCCCCTCCTCCTTTTCCGACCCCCTTTTTTTACCAACCTCCTACACACTCCTTACCTGCAGGATTTTATTTTACCGTTCGAAGTATGTGCAGCTATACCGCAGACTGAATAACTAATGTTATCGTGCTAAGTTGGTAGCTTAGCTACCAGCTCCTGGGTCATTAACTGCATGTTATATTAGGTGATCTTCAAGGGATATGGTAGTGTCGTTTATACACATTAGACCTTAAGAAATATTAGCTTCAACTTTGCAAGGTTATTGACCTATTACAAAATTTAAAATCCTAAACGATATATTTTTTTAAATCAATGGAAAATAAGAAATAAAAATATTCTGGATATACTTACATGGAATTCTTGTTGTTATGTCACGCGAAAGTTAGCTTTGTACACAACACTCATAAATAAGGAATGGTAACGATTACTAGGTCTACAAGAACAACTAGAAAAACTATTACCCATTGAAATTTTTTTTTTGTCAGGGACTCATACGTCTGTGGATATTTTCGTAACCAACGTCGTTCGAGGGGTCAGAACTCTCGCCTCCCACCAAGGCGATCCGTGTTCGATTCCCGACGGGGTTGGTCCCCGGATTTTCGCGTGTGGGAATCGTGCCGGACGATGCCGCTAGGTCGGCGGGTTTTCTCGGGGATCTCCCATTTTCCCCGCTCATTTACTCAAGCGCCGCTCCATACTCACCTCATGTCACCCCTCACCCGCACTAAAGACCTCGATGGGGTATTGATCCCTACCACCCTGGATTTATCTGTTTCTTCTCGATAACTTCTGTTCCAGTCTATGATCAAAATTTTTGTCACGACACGGCATAGATACAAACTTAATCGATTTCCTGTAATTACTGGAACCATAATATATTCATTATTTTGCAACGGGAAACCGCTGAAAAGGAAAAATTGCTTTATTTACGGGAGCGACTACAGAGGCCGCAACATTAACAGAAACAATGCCATATGGATTTCAAAAAGTGAATGAAACAATAAACTATTCCTTGTCAGCGTGAAAAAAGTAAAACTATATGTCTATTCCCTGATTTATAAGAAAAACCGTAAAACCGATGGATGACAGAGACCAATCCCCTTTAAGCGCTGACCAAAAATCTCACACTGTCTCCAGTTAAGTGAACCGCTTACTTGGAGCTGTTTTGCACGATGGAAACCCAGAAGCGAAGGAGTGACGGTCCTACAAAATTCGCGTTGTTGTTTGGAGATAGACTAAACTTCCCTGTCCCGTCCATACCAGAGTACAACCTGTAATTGCATTGTCCATAAGAGTGTAAGAGATATCACGTGTATGACAGCTGTAAAGGGGGTCGGTCACTCTACCATGGCACTGCCTGCCTTGTGAACAACGTTGACGCGTGCTAGCAAAACTTTTTTTTAAAGAAACTTCTAAATGTGCTTCTAAGGTGTAGATTTACAAATAGAACACACAGTTCAAACTACGGTGGAATGGTAGTTTCAAAACCTCACGTTTATTAGAAATATCATTTCGGAGCCCTGCAAAATGGCTAAAAATGGCTTCTTCAACCTATTTTAACAAAACAACTACTCACGACACTTGTGTGAAACTACGATAGAAACGTGTATTGGACTTCGCTTAAAACTTTCCACCAATAAAAATATAGGGTCACCACTGAAAGTGTCAGTCAGGCGAGTGATCTACGATACCACTGCACGCCGTTTCATTGTCTTGTGGTAGAGGTGATACCGCACCAGATGAGCTGGTCAACATCGTCCTTGGCACCGTGCCTCACTCACAATTACATACGGCCACCAGACGGGCGCCTAGATTATTGGACAGATGCATTCTGTGTGGCAGACCACGATATTTTTGCCACGGGAGACGTCGAACGAGTATACAGCCGTTTGTAGTCTAGTCTGCTGTCAAAAAGTAAAAAAAAATAACGCGAATTTTGCATGTCTCTAATAAATACACACTCATCGATTCCAAACGCAAGGCTGTGAATTCTGGGGCTGTAGTCAGTGATAATATCATGTTATAATGGAAAGTCTGTACTGACGTACAATGTAGAAATCTTGATTAGCTTCGTATCAAACTGAGCAGTGAAAAAAAGCTCGGTTTTAGCCAAGTTACTGATAGAACTGTACTGCTGTAGGTACCATACGTCTGTTAAAATAGGGAAAACATTCCAGTTTGGTAGTCGTTAATATCTGCATTGTTCCTGCAACAATCTGTTCTGTAGAACTGACAATATTATCTGTAAAAGAAAGACGCTGTGTTCTCCTTCTACAGAACAGATTGTTGTAGGAACATTGTAGATATTAACGATAGCCAAACTGGAGTGTTGTACCTATTTTAACAGACTATGGTACCTACAACAATACTTTTCTTTATGTGAGTGACCAAACAATATTTCTAGAGACACTGATTTATCGCGGGAGTAGTTGACCGATTTCTAAGCTTTAATTTAACAAGTTTATCATTGACTTTCTGCTATAGTAGAGTGAGAGATGGAGCAACACCGGAATGAAAGGGCGGGGGAAACGGCATCGTCCGGCACGATTCCCACATGCGAAAATCCGGGGACCAACCCCGTCGGGAATCGAACCCGGATCGCCTTGGCGGGAGGCGAGAGGTCTGACCTCTCGGCCACCGCGGCCCTTACGGCCACCTTAGAGAGCGTGTTGCTTGTTTCCTACCTAAGATTGCAGCAAGTAATTTTGTTCAAGTGAAGAGTGTTGCAGCCTCTGTATATCTAATAAAGTGTGATGATGTTAGCAATTACTTACTATCAGAGTTGTAAGATTCCCACAAGACAAGACGCTAGTCATTGATTAGAAGTTTTTATTAAAATTCTCCCTAACCTATCTAACGCAATTAAAGTCAGCTATTTAGGAAAGAGTGGTACTCACATTTTAACCGCACAGTTTCGTAAGGCTATTCCGTCGAATTATTTCAGTCGAATTTGTACTTATCCTGTAGTACCGAAATCATATAATTTTCTTCTTAATTTTCGCTGTTCAATTAATTATTTTCGCATAATTGTAACGCCTCGAAGTGTATTTTATTTTAGCATGTTTTAAAAATTTGCCTCGGTTTTCAGGTACTGGAAAGTTTTAAAATGCCACGACATGTTTTATCTCGGTATTCAAATAATGATTCGATTCCTCTTGGGTTTGCTTCCGATATTTGCATGTAACAAGCGTGATGAACATTGCCATTGACAGTGGGTTTTGTCGGAGCACTCCCACTTTTACTCGTCTTTGTGTTCCACCCATGTTCTATTGTCACCACATAATATCCTCACCTGCGCTCAGGATCTCCCTGGAAGCGAAAATTTTTTTACAGTTACTAAACAAGTTACAACAGACATTGTTAAAACTGAAACCATGCTAAATTACTAATTCATTTATTTATTCTGGTCCGAGGCACAGTAGCAAAAAAAAATTACTAAGAACAATTTGTATTTATAATGTTGAATACAAACTTAAGTTAACATAATCGAGTCAACAAATTAAATAATACTGTAATATGTCATGTGGTACTGAAAGTGGTAATCACCAAGGTTTCCATATGTTTTCATTTCAAATTAAGTCTACAAAATAGCATCATGAAGAGCATTGTTATTTGTTGTAAAAAGTCGTATAATGTGCGCTGTTATGTATCTTACTGCAAATTAATAAGTGAGCTGGATCTTGTAGTTCAGTATTAATTACTTATTTTACCAAATGAAACATTGCCTGACTCTCTTCTTCGTTCAAGGCAACGTTATGATAGGTTCCTGATTTCGTTTCTAATTCTACGTCAAGAGTAGTTGGAATTCAAATTTTCTCCATACGTAATGATCATTAATGTTTTTGTGTGTAGATCTATTACAAGAATACAGTGTTTTTAGAAAATGCGTTTTGCTGTGGACAGAAATAATGATAAGGACTTAAAATATTCAAATTTCCTCTGCAATTAATAATTTGTATTGGTATTTTTTTCTGATCTCTCCCTTGTTTGCGCAGTCATTGTTAAATAGTAATATATTAGAAACCATCCAGTAAAATAGTTTAAAAACATTTTGACATCACATTTCGGCATGTTTTCTGTACAATACACCTGGTTCAAAACGTAGTAGAATAGGGTTCAATAATAACCATTGTTGGTACACTCACGAAGCCAACTTAGTCTCGACACTTAATCTTTGTGGGGGAAAAAGCAGTAATACTTTTCTACGTCAGACCCCTTGCTCTTGAATTGGAATAACGTAATGGGCAGCAAGACAGAGATGAGTGTGTTATTCCGAATATTGCAACAAAGTCCCATTGTTTGCTTTGTCTGTGAAGGTTGTATATTGTTCCAACCTAGCTGCCGACCCAGTACCAGTTTCCGTTTCAAAGAACTTTTCATTTTATGAAGCGCATCTGCTTTGAGACAGAGCGCAAGGGGCGATGTTTTTTTTTTTCTGTAGTTGGAGGAAGCGCATCTGGGAGAATGTGCACAGCGGAGAGGGGCGAGGGGAACTTTCCAGTACAGAAAGAAGATACAGAAACGGTGTTGCATAATATGGTCTGAGAGAATCAACTGTTTCGACCATCCACAATTCTAGATTGAATTCCACGGTTCGAAATTTTCGATTTCCTATGAGATTTAAAACTTTCTTTCAAGTGACCAACTGCAAATAATGACATTTTGGTTGCCTTACTTGACCACGTGCACAGAGCGAAATAAAATGGCGGAGTAACTGAAGTAGTCGTGTACAGAAGAAGTTATATTACGTGCATACGACCAAAATAATGTATTTTTTTTTGTTATTACCACGTACCACTTTGTTATATTCTTTTTGTTATTACCACGTACCACTTTGTTATATTCTAAGCACGCATGCAAGGATTCAATGTATCTACAGCCAGGGAGATTTTCTTTAACCCCCCATATAAAAAGAGAGGTGTTAATTTGACGGCTATGTCTGTATGTGGTATCTTACCTTCTAAACGGATGGACCTATTTGTATGCTTCTTTCAGACCACGCTAGGTAGTTTTACGGTGATTTAGAAAGTATTTTTATAGTAACATAATTTTCATATCGAATAATCCCTTCATTGTTTTATCACAAATATATCAATATTTGTAACTAATTTTTTTTTTGGTTGCAATAAACCTCACAGATTTTCAGACTTTACACCCAGAGTATCACCCATTTTGCTACAAAAGAAGCCAAAATCAAGCAAAACAATTTTGTATGGACGAACAGTGCAATGTTTTGCAAAACACGTTCTTAGAATTGGTCTTGCTTTTTGTTCTATTGGGTTTTACTCCTAACTACCTACCTGGTTTAAATAGTGGTCCCTCGAAACATTTAAGAGTCAATAATAGTTTTGACATCATAATTTTTTTACTTTTTAAAGTATCTTTTTGTGTGTCGGATTTTTAAAGTTTTTAAGTTAAATTATTATTTATTGTTTGTGTAGTTACACAAGCTAACATTTAGTGCAGTACATAATTGTCAAAGATGTTAGATTTAAATTATCATTTAATTATTTTCAGGTAGTCTACACATTATTTGTAAAATGAGATTATTGAAACCTATTTATTTCTTTGAGCAATATTAACTTCGGCGTTCTGGCACAAGTATTTCTGTTATTATATCAAAAACTTTCAGTAGTTTTCAATAACTTTAAATGCATCAGCAAACCAATGATGTTTTATTTGGGATACAACCAGAGAGTTAGTAGGCTGACGCCTGTAGTGACTCAAACAGTAAGCGTGGCTCTCAGGAATTATGATTCGCATGAGGAGATCAACTGCTTATTAGGCTTCCTTGGTTGGTTGTGTTTGTGCGTGAGAGACAAAATAGAAGAAAAGCTAAGGGTGCAGCTGACTTACGTATTTAAGAGCCCGTGTCTCTTAAGGCCTTCGTAACCGAGTTTTGCAGTGATTTCGAAAATATTTTTTTATTGCTACCAAATTCTAATCAAAATTTCGCTCCACAGTTTTGACACTTGTATGTTATAATTTGTAGCTGAATTTTTTTTGTAGAAATGTACTGAATGGTGTTTTAAATTTCTTCACCCAAAGTACCGCATTTTTTGTCGTGAAAATAAGAAAAAATGAAGCAAAATCTTTTTTTGCTGACGAATGGAACATTATTCTTAAAAAACGCATCCACAGTATTGTGCATCGTGTGACTGCACATTGACTCAAATTTTTTTAAAACTTTTAAGTAACAAATATTTGAGTTATTGTTACCAGTCTGAAAAAAAAAAAAAACTCGGAAACAAGCCCTTAACATGCTGGATTTATTTTCAATTTCTTCCTGATGAAAAATTTTGCCAGATATACTTGAAAATATTTCAATAGAATCTTAGGTAAGTATATTACCTTTTATTATACATACTGTAATCGAAATGTTAAAGAGAAGAAATTTAAGATACTAATAATTCGTCACACTGTAATAAGAATTAAATAACGTTTACTTCAATTTCAACAAATAATACGCACCTAATCGAAAAATTTAATATTTCTATACAGAAACATTACTGGTAAATCGACACACCCCTAACTATTTACATGAAAATAAATAATATAATAAAGATGTGACGCAGCGTCTTACGGGGAATGGAAGGGTAAGCTGTCGAGCGAATGACTTGAATACTCAATTGAAGATAAAATCTCAACTACACGCAATAATTCCATGGAACATTTATTTTTGCCAGTAGAAATATTTAATGGGCGACTGGCTTTTAGAAAAATATGAGATTAAAACAAAATATACATAAAAACGGAAAATTTTAATTTTGAAAGATTATCGATACAATAATATCGAGTGATTAAAAATAACCGAATTAAAAAAAATCTCGCATGTTTATTTGAAAATAATCTGAACGTACGTAAACGTCCGCATGAGAGGTTTCGGATAGTAAAATTATTTTCACATTAAGATGCCTGTCTTTAGTATCGATATTCGATAATTCTTTAACATAATAGTGTAGTACACATGAAACTCGAAATTGTTTTGTATGTCACGTGATTGGCTCTGGGCCACATACTAATTAACAAAAACCCTTCCTGCAAACACACACACCTAATGCATTAAGTGTCGCATCAATATTTAAAGTTATAACATAAGTATGGTTTAAATTAAGTACATTTAAATTACGAGTACGTCTATATTACGATCATTTTAATATATTTATGATCATTGATTCAATAATTTCCTACAAGTTATGTGAAAATATAATAAATTTGTAATCCCATTTTAAAAAAAATCATTTCATTCAGCATGATACACGTAAAAACACAGGAACTCTTGAAAATATACATGTGCTCTGTTATTTTGATTAATTCATAAGTGACTGATTCACTTCCGTAACCAATATTGCACATATTTAAAAATAAAATCAGTATAACGTACGCCTTTTTTTAACCGGAATATATTTTTTAAACAAACAAGGCGATAATATTCAATTTCATGCCCTCATTACTTGTAAATTTTGACACTGACATGCCCGTTAAGTGAATACGATATAAGTTAAAAATGTATAATTAGTGGATACTGTAACGTCTACAGAACTAAATCTTTTTCGTACAAATATAAATTACAAGATTGTTATATGTGAGGCGGCCTTACTCCTGTTTTTTCTTTGTCAAGAATGAGAAGCATTCATTAATTACAGACGTACTACACATACAGACACGGTGTGAGCTGTATGTACCACGGCATGACGGAACCGGCTGAGTGAAAATGCGGGTAGGTGAAGACATATCTAGTTAACGTGTGTTCCAGAGGAGTAGATTCACGCACCTGGTACATACTCACTCGCTGGACTTTCGTGGCGAGAGAAAGCTTTATTTTCCGTGACCGGCGGGCGCATCATCGCAGACACTGTTGCTCTTCACGGCCGCGCGCCCCTGACCGAGCATTGCTACACAAGGTCGTTAGCCGAGGCGTTGAACAACTGGTTTTATTACTTAAAAAGAAATGGAAAGGTACAAACAATGGGAGACACGTGACTACCAAAAACTGTGCGTGAATGGGAAGTGCATGCAGGAAGAAAATAGAGGATGACCTCATGGTCTCTCAGCGTTGCGGATTCCTTAATGAAATATGACCTTAAGAGGAAGAGAAGGTTTGTATTTTCTGTCATAACTTTTCTTTTGGGAACTTTTATGAACTGCAGAACAGAATATAAACTGATAGAATTGTAGACATCATACATTCTAATTGCAGTTAAGAAAGTATTAAGAATTTTGTAATTGCAGTTAGACGTGTTACAACAGTAACGATAAAGGTACATTATTTAGTCACATCTTCAAGTCCCATAGTAAAAACGTATTAGCGGGAATCTTACAAGCTAGTTAGTTCAACGCTAGGCTCGTTGTGGCGGAGTTGCATTTGATGCGCGTTGTCCTTATAGCTCATCGCTAGAGATGATGGCATATCACTGGAAAACTTGACTGCTTGCTGGCTTTAAACACACGTGAAAAAATTATTGGCTTTCGTTTGTACGTAGAGCTGTTGTCCTATTTGACTAAGTCAATAAGAATCCCACTATTGTACCTATTATTGGTCTGCAGACATATACGTCGTGTCAGACACACATCACCCAATCAAACATGTCACAAGAAACTACAGTGTTTTTAAGGGTATATTGGCACAAAATATTTTCTCGACATACCATCATCTCGAATGATGGTTAGAGATGATGGTATATCGCGAAAATGTTTTGTGCCAAGATAGCCTTGAAAACACTGACACAACGTAGCTGTCTGCAGACATCAAATATTACAATACCGGGATTCTTATTGGCTCAGTCAAATAGGGCAACAGCTCCACGTACAAGCTAAAGCCAGTAATCTTCTGGTATGCTGGACGTGTATTGAAATCCATCAAACAGTCAAGTTTTCCCGCGATAAACCATCATCTCTATTTATCGTTTCTGAGGCTCTACCGCGCAGATAGTCGGCGCACTTAGGGACTCTGCCTACTTAAGGGCTTGTATCCGAGTTTTTTTCAGACTGGTGCCAATAACTCAAATATTTTTTAACCAAAAGTTTTTAAAAAATTTGAGTCAATGTGCAATCACACGATACACAATACTGTGGATGCGTTATTTAAAATAATGTACCATTCGCCAGCAAAAAAATAATTTCCTTCATTTTTGCTTATTTTCACGACGAAAAACATGGTACTTTGGGTAATGAAGTCTAATAAACGGTTCAGTATAATTCTACAAAAAAATTCAGCTACAAATTATAGCATATAAGTGTCAAAACTGTGCAGCGAAATTTTGATATGAGTATTAGGTAGCAATAAAAAAACATTTTCGAAATCACTGCAAAACTTCGTAACAAGGTCTTAAACATACAACCACAGAGTATAAATGTTTAAGAAGTAATTACTTCTCATTGGAGTAATTTTAAAGGTAATTCTTTAAATTAAATAATATTGTACCTAAAATTTAAGGAATTTTAAGGTAATTTTCACGAGCTTGGTAGACCGAGTGAGACGCGCCGAGACAGGAGTTCGCGTGCGTGACGAGTATTAATAAGATCAACATTCGCACGCGTATATAATGCATTTCCGTCTTTTATGACTCAGAGGAATGGAAGCCTAGGAAACTGTTTTTTAATCTCCCTTCAGAGCGGAATAAAACTGCTGGTCCTTCGTTTACTGCGAATAAAAAAATCATCACTCCTGACTCCGGTACGCATGGCATCTTCTGGCTTTCGTATGGCTGATATAATTACAGTAAAAATTTCTAATATCCAATACGAACGTTTTCTTATTTCTCAGAGAACCTAAATCATATCGCACAACACGCAGTGGTCAAATTAATCTAACAATTACAGTAATTATTTATTTCATCGTAGACGTGTGCAGGACTACAGTAATGGGTAAGGGCCGGAAAATTTCGCGGACTCGATGACCCGCATACTAGAATCCATCTTCCTATGCGTATTCAAACCCCGTCTATTTGTTAATTGTCTGTTGTTCCAGTGAGTAGCAGCTAATGGGCAAATTAGTCTGGGCTTGAGTATGCATAGGATAGTGCATTCTAACATGCAGGTCATTGAATCCGCGAAAATTTCCGGCCCCTACAAATGATATACGGCTCTTCGCATAGACACGCTGCCAATAACCATGAAGCACAACTGCATATGTGCACGTAAGGCACTGAAACAAACTGGGGAAAAATTCTTCTTGCGAAAAAACAGGGTTCCCTAGATAGGCCTATAACACCTCTAAGAAACTGAGCAAATGGTAAGTGAGGAATTGATAGGAAACTTAATGTGGGGATTTCTCGTTCAAAATAAGGTTGGGTGCACCGGTCATGGCTGTTTGTAAACATCCTGGGAACAGGTTTTATGGCTTGCGCTCCACGTCTAGGTATTATTATATATATATGTTTCTATAAGTAATTGTATAATCATGTTTGGACTGCTCAAGATTATAACATGCACCAATAATATACAGTTCAGAACAGTGGCAATAAGTAGGGACCCTGTTTTTTTCGCGAAAATAATTTAGCCCCAGTTTGTTTCAGTGCCTTACGTGCACATCTGCAATTCTGCTTCATGGTTATTGGCAGCGTGTCTGTGTGAAGGGCCGTATCTCATTTGACTGGACCAATTACAAAAACTTTCCTGCAACACCACACGTCTGTGATTTGCCGGTAGAATCTCAAGGCTTGTGACAGTTAATATACCCAATCGCTGACCACGAAGCAGAACTGCAGATGCGCACGTAATGCACGGAAACAAAGTGAGGCAAAATTATTTTCGCGAAAAACAAGGGTCCCTATTAATAGAGCCGCGATTTTATGGCGAAAAGATTTTTGCAACATTTGGTTTCGATGCGTCATGTGCACACCTGCAGCTCTGCTACATCGTCTGTTGTTGGATGATTTTACTCTCACTGGCCATGGCAAATTACAGACGTACAAACTCACAATAATCTTATTCTGATTGGTGCAGTAAAATGAGAAACGTGTCTGAACAAAGACACGCTGCCAATAACCTTGAAATAGAACTGCCAACGAGCACGTGAGTCACTGAAACAAAGTGGGGATAAAATCTTTTCGCGACAAAATCGTGACCCTACCTATCAATAAGATAATCAAGGTATATGTGGAGCGCAAAAAGGGACTAACCACAAGTGCCATAACATGCATATAACATGTCGTCGTAGAACTTTTTTCCACCGATATTTTGTGTTCCAATTTAGCTAAGGATTCGTGTGGTGTGCTTATTACGTGGTTGTGTCTGGCCACTCTTTATACAAACACGTTTAAATACAGACACACCATGAGAAGAGTATTAACACATTTCTTTCTTGAACTGTTTACTGGCATATATATATATATATATATATATATATATATATATATATATATATATATATATATACACTTATACTAGCTGTCCCTTTGCGGCTTCGCCCGCGTGTACTATAGAAAAGAGTAACTAAATTTTAATAACGTATTAATTGATGGTGTTACTATATTCTCTGTATATCTTTATAACAACAAATACAAACAGCTTTATCCAGTCCACTACGCTGAGGGTATTTTCATTGCAGAACATCTTTGTTTTTAATTCATCTTTATTTCTCTACAAAATAGTTACCCGGCCGCGGCTTTGCCCGCGTGAAATTACGTAATACAAACAGTAACTCTGGATAAAATTGCAACGCTCTGGTGTTGTTTTCCCCATTAAAACAACCCACCAGAAAGCTAACAATTACCAAATAAGAAAATATATAATTAAGTGTATTGATTTTGGTAATGACGAGGAATTGTGCAATAACATATATTTATACCAAAAATATAAATTTTATTTAAATATCTTTTAAATTTGGCATAATACAAACTGCCACGCTATAACTTTCCTTTCTTTACAAGAATTATATTTGTTTGAAATTCCAAGTTAAACAGTGCCACATTATGGCCGTTATACATTCTTTTAAAAACACAATGGCTCCAAAGCCTTCAGACAAATTTTTATAAGTATTGCAATTTTCTTGAAGGAGTTAGTCTCCATGTGAAATGAATTCCCTAACCTTTAAACTTTTCAACCTGGCTACTTAGAGTAATTTAAACTCTACTTACGGGCGGATAGTCCAGGAGTAGCTTCTTGCCAATTGAAGCTACTCCCCTAGACTTTATACTGTGGGCTAACCCCACTCCTCACACATTATACAGTTACAAAAAATGTCTGAGCCAATAACAAATGCTCATTTCAAATTATCGTAATAATGAAGTCAAAATAGAATTTATAAAGTCCACAAAAGTACTTTCGGTATGAGGAAAAATTTAGGTTTCAACTTCCGAGATGCCGTGCAGGCAGCGCTCCGAGCGGCAGGCTCGTCACCCAAACGTTCGTAGTAATGCTCTGGCATTTTGTCTGTGGTGCTGACTCTGGACGGACGCATATCGCCCCGCCGGGAGACAGCTGGCCGGTTAAACGGTGCTCGTCCAAGATGTCTTCAGAACAGGTAGGTGAAATAACGTAAATTTATTACGTCGAAGTAGACAGGAAACACGAGACAAGTCGTCTCAAAATATGTGATGAAGGCATTTAACAGCTAGCGTACTCAATAACAGTGAACTATAAATTGTCTTACCTCAGTGAAAAGAGCGCACGCAATATGCTCGTATGATGTCGTGTCATGTCCCATCGCAAAGACTTGCACAGGATACGAACCCGTAACCCCACCCCTCCCACACCACAAACTTTGTACAATACCCGAGCGAATACTTAAAGGCAGGCCGTAATAATACTTTCGTATGTACGGGCTACAGTCCAAAGAGGTTTTGTTTATGGTGGGTTGGCAAAAAAAAAAAAAACCCCGCAACTCCACAGACTTAACTACAAATTATTCAAGACAGGCCATGAGAGTTATTTCGCGTATACAGGCTATAGTCCAAAGAGGTTTAACTATAAGCAAGAAATAAAAAGGAAACAAATTTTGAACTATTTCAGGTGTTACGAAAGATTATTCTTAAACACGTTTTATTTTTTATAGGCTTTCAAGGACGAATTTCCAAAAATCGTTAAATCACTTTTTAGGTATTTACTTATGCTTCATTATAAGACAAAAACCACCTCGATATCTCTAACGGTTTAGGTGAGACGACTGATTAATCAAAAAACTGTTTTATTTTTTTACCGGCTTTCAAAAACGAATTTTGAAGAATCCTGAAATCCTTTTTAGGTATTTGCGTAAGCTTCATTTTAAAGAAAAAATCACTTCGATATCTCAGGTGGTTTAAGAGGAAGAGAGGATTTACTGTAAACGAATTGAACGGCTTTTCACCTCCTTAATATAAACATTTCGAAAAATCCTGAAATTTGTTTCTAGACATTTGTATTGCGACCTAACGAAGTGAATAAGACGATAGCCCGTCGGGTTCGAGAAAGATCAAAGATTTGCAAGAAATACATTTCACCCCGTTTCACCACCTTAATAGCCGAATTAAAAAATTTCCTTTCTTAGTGCGCGCCTACGCCACAAGGGGAAACTTTCCTTAAAATTTCACGTTTCTAGGTCCAGTGGTTTGGGCTGGGCGTTGATGATGAATGAATGAATGAGTCAGTCAGTCAGTGAGTGGGGCACTTCCTTATTGCTGTAATTCCTCTAATCTGTTTTGTTTTCTGTTCTCTATGGTTGTAGGCCGAATTGTAATATGACTGTCTGTTTTTGTAAAACTGATTTTTAAGTGATAGTATGCAGTATGTGACCTTTATGTATTAACTCAAGATCTGTGTATTGAACTATAGTTAATTAGTACCTATCGGAAAATTGTTAAACCGTTTTAAGATCGTAAATAGTGAAAATATTGTAGATTTGTAAACATTGATGACAATCCCTATACTCAGGAGCAATTTGCTCACTACACGAGTTCATTGGGTGATATAAATATATAAATAAAAATAAACAGATGTGAGGACAAAACTAATAGACCCGAAATAACGAGATGTTTGCTGGCTCGTAATAAACGGAACATACATTTATAAAAATCTAGATATTATAAACGTATGTATGTTCCACAGGTATTGAGACGCGTTGCACACGCATAGACAGTCAGCTGTAAGGGAAGGAACTGCACTTGCAAGAGAACGTGCACGATGCGTCTAGCAGGTCGTGTGTATTCCGTGCGGCGTGTTCCTGCGCTGAGATAAGAACGAACATGCTTTGCTGGAGCTGGGATGAGAGGAAGAGAGTGTATGTACACTTATCTCATATCGCACCTGGCGGCTCGAGCGTGTATGCATGTAGCTGCAAGCACAACTCCAGCTGTTTGTTCACGTCTCAGCTCTTCGAGAGAATTTTGCTGCTGCATCGGGAATTGCATATTTAAGAGGAATCTCCAGCAAGATGCGTTTTCTGTAAAAATCTATGTTTGCGCTCGTGCGCGCATATTTGTTCTGGGAGCATAGTTTTCTTTCTAGGATAATAAGTCTGCCTACCGACTGTACGGTGCGAGAGGTACTGGGTTCGAATCCTGCCTCGGGTATGGATGTAATGTTGTCTCTTCGACTCACTTCGACCTCATCGGAAGTTAAAGAGTCCTAAAATCCTATCGCCTCACCTCCAGGAAAAGTAAAAAAACTCTTATCTGTAGACGACAATTTTTACTTTACACTTGTGTGTGTGTCATTACTCATTAGAGAGCAAAAACATGGAAATGACTAGTAATAAGAATATTAAATCATTGCCGCTCAGTCTCCTGAAGGAAAAAAATCCTGGCGTTAGTAGTTCACATATTTGGTTTTTGACACATGCAATAATAACATACTGTTGCAGATCTGATTTGGGTGCTGCTGGACTAAACGACGGCGATCAGCCACGGTCAATAGACCGATTCTTATTCATTCACAGCCTCTATGCGCTAGACTCTCAACTGGCTTCTGTCTTTTTTCCCCATAGATCTTGAGGCCATGCTCTCTAGTTTCCACTTGTTTGGAGATATTAATTTTTTACGCCTACAGACGAGAGCATATATCAAAAATATGTCTGGCAGTTTTGTTTAAAATCGTCGTCTTCATTTTGGCTGTTTATTTCAAGGCAATAAATACTGTATTACGGTTTTAGTTAATTATGTAGGTTAATTAACGAAATTGTTGTTAATGTATATTTTTGTCGAAACTATATAATTTCTTGTTTAAGAAAAATTAGCCATTACGGCAAAAACCAGACTACCTGACAGATTGTTTTATATCTGCCCTCGTTTAAGTTTAAAAGAAAAAAAAACAATTGTAAAAACTGTAGGAACTGAAGAGCATGGCCTTAACGGGAGAGTAATGTCGCCATTTTGGATTAGTGTATTTTTCCTTATGATTAGAGATGGTGATTTATAGCTGGAAAATTGACTGTTTGCTAGGCATCAATGTAATGTATTCATTTCCGACACTTTTATTTCGTTTCTAGCGAGTCCCTATTTAACTGGGGCAATGATAATTCTGGTGTTCTACATCTGAGCGCCTGTGATTAGTTTGTGAACAGCTAGACCTGTCACATTAACTATCGTAATCAAACAAGGCGCAGGAAGATACTCTGTTTTGGAGAATACCGCTGCCTGAAATATTCTCACGATCTCTCTAATCATGAGTACAGCCAGTGATTTTTGGTGAAACAAATTCATCTTTTTGTTTCAATGCGTATCTGCAGCTCTGCTGTATGGTTATTGGCAGAGTATAGTTGGGCTGAGGCGTCGCTCATTTGACTGCGCCAATCTTAACAAGGTTAACTGTGAAACCACACGTCTGTAATTTGCGAACAGATACCCAAGATACGGTGAGTTAAAAAAAAAAAAATCACTAACTATGCAGCAGAACTACACACGTACACGTGAGGCATTGTTAAAAAGTGCTGCAGAATTCTTTTCACCAAAAATCACTGACTATAATAATGAGATAGTAGACAGCTTTAGCCGGTTCCAGGACAGGAGCCTGGGTGTGGATTTGTCCGCCATGTTGTGACGTCACGGCACCGACCGCCATGTTGGATGACCTTGACCTTTAACCTGACCTTGACTTTGACGTCAAAGTCTCCGAGTGTCAAATTACCAAATATTTCTAAAATTTCCAAAATTTACAAATTTAAAAAATTAAAAAAAAAAAAAATGTAAACTTTTAAAAAACTCCCGAAAAAAATTCACCTCCATCTTGTTTCCTGACGCCATTTAAGGGTTTCTTCCGAGTCTTCCGAAATTGTTTCGATTTCATATTCCATTCTAACCCGCTCATATTTAATAAATACAATTTTAATAAAATTCTTCTTATTTTAAAAATCTTTTAGTAAATAACTTTTTAATAAAAAACTTTTGCATAAAAATTAATTAATTAAAAGAATTACCGACACGTCTTACACGGACGAGCTCCATAGACACAATGACTCCCCCCACCACTTTTACATGTATATATAAAGTCACCATATCCCCTCCCCTATTACCCCTTCCCCTAGCTTCCCCGAACCAAGAAGTATTTTAATTGGCTGTTAGTCCCTCTCCCCTACTTTACCACCTTTTCTTATCCTTTGTCTAAAAAAATTATTTCCTTTATAATTCTCACTAAAACAGAATGTCACATATGTCTTCACATAGCAGCTAGACGACCGTGAGATATAATGACCATCGATTTAGACTTCGTATTAATCATAAATTTCAAAATTATTCGATACTTTTTTAAATAAAAGAATTGGTGAAATAATTTTAAAACCTTATTTAAATGTCATTAATGAATACTACCTAATCGTAACTTCCTTCTTAGCTATATCCGATCGAGTCCCAATAAAACCAACCAATTAATTATTAAAAAATATTTTTTATTAATATTTACATTTATAACTACCATAGCTTTATTTCCTACAGAACTCAACGTCTACACTCATACTCCTACCAAATTAGTTACATTTATTTGAATTTCCGATAAAATCAATCATTCGTTTTAAAAATAATACATTTTTCTGGACATTTACATATGTAAGACTCTTCGACTACTTTCAAACATGGCGTACACCACTCCATCGTAGAAACTGACATATAATTTCATATTCATACTACTTATGCTAAACACACCACCCCTAAACCCCCGCACCCCAACTAGCAACCCTCAACAAATTGCTTCCCCCCTAAAACTCTACCTTCAGTCTCCGACGTTTCAGGTCTCAGCCATTAGATGAAAATCGTCATTTGGCGCGGGGGAAAAAATGTAAACAGTTCACATGGCCAAATCTACAGCGAAGTTAAACTGTGATGTATGCGCTGTGTGCAAAAAATTGAAGAAACGAGCACGGAAAGAATGTTCACAAACAAATAAAATTATGTGCAAAGAATGCACTGCAAACGTCGTATACTGTCGGAGAATGCCGTGGAATAAATTTGGGTGGGGGGGGGGTTATGTGTTAGAACCCCACCTTACCGCACGTGACTTAAAAAAAACATTAAAAAGTTAAAAACATTTGTACCAGTAGAATATTCAATATTTCGTTACGGGAACTGCTAATATAGCACCTAGATTTCAAATTTTTCCAAGGGTATAATGCCAGACCACCCCCACCATTTTTTTCTCAATAAATACTGGCTAAACCACTGGTCGTAATAAGGTCATGGTTTTTCATTTATTTGAAATAATTTCAAATAACTCAAATATTTTTTAACCAAATGTTTTGAAAAAAATTGAGGCTGTGTACAGTCCTACGGTACACAATTTAGCAAGAGCGTTTTTAAAATAATGTACCGTTTGTTAGCAAAAAAAAATATTTTGCTTCATTTTGTCTTACTTAGACAGCAAAATATGTAATATTTCAAGGACAAAAATCTAAAAATCCATTTGGTGGATGCAACAGAAAAATTCAGGTACAAAGTATAACATTTAAGTGTTAAAATTGTAAGAATAAATTTTTGATAGGGTATATGTATTAATTTGTTTAAAAAATTTCGAAACCACAGCAAAACTAAAGAGCGAGGCCTTAAGAGGGCGTGGTACATAATTCAAAGCTGAAAAGCATTAACCTATAACTGTAGGTTTCTTGAAGCCAATTTGCGAAAATTAAACAATAACAATCCTAGACAGTAGTTTCAGCCAACGTTTTAAACAAAATAGTTTCCAGTGTTACGAACTTCTGAGGCACAATCTCTGACGCCGGAGCCTCGTGCATTTAACTGCGACGCAAGAGATCACGCGTAACGAATTTGTAATTCTGGGACAATGTTTACTCATTAAGTTGGCAAATACCATTATCTAGGATTGTCATTTAGTATTTTATCCATATTGACTTCGAAAATAGTGTAGAAATTAATTTATGTTTTCAGCGTTTATTTATCTACCACGCACTCTTAAACAAAATATTTATTATGTATAAAATACGCATTTTTATATACCGGCCATCTTAAAACCCCGAACAGCATTTCAGGTGTTCACCAAGATAGAACCTGGTGGCAGATAAACCCTGGTCGCGTGACTGAGATAACCTACTCGTGAGCTTTCTGAAAACCTTTCACTGCGCTGTCCTCGCGGAGTAGTGGTCGCACTCGGACATGCGCGCGCACGCACACGGCGGGCAACGACGTCGTACTGCGATAACCGCGGCTTACGTCGAGGTCACGACAGGCGACGGCTTGTAGATGGCGTGACCCCCGCTGTGAACCCACACTCATTAATACCATATCGCTGTTCTCCCCCAATGCGACACGTTTTGTGTTTTACGTTTGCCCGCCGTATCTCGTTGCCAGACGACGGTTGATGGCGATCTGCGAGGGACAGCGCACACCAGCCTCGTTAATGTGGACGTAAGACTTCCAGTGGCGGCTAGTGGGTTGTTGCTAGGTAGGGCTGCAGTTGTCCAGAGCTGTACAGGGTTATGCGCTGGTTGACTCTACAGCCACTGACACGCCGATGTGCAGGTGCCCCTTACTACTGAGTGGTCACAACACATCTAGTAGCCGGCAAATATTTCCTGGTCGTTGGTCTACGGCGCGTTCATCAAGAGTGTACAGTTCCGACTATCTACAACCCCACCTGGAAACAACACACGAGCCGCCACTGAAGACTTCCCTGCTGGAAATAATAGCAGCAGTCGCCCCTTTGTATTAAATATACTACAGCAAAAACCAGTTTTCTTCTTCATTCCAGTCAGACACTGCACTGTAAAAATGTTAGTAATATTACTCATCATATGTATGGTAATATTCCCCAACCTTGAGAGGGAAATCTGATTTCCGAATATGTGTGGAAATTTTCGCAAGGTAGTGTATTCGCCACACAAACCACTCGGAAGTTTCGCTCGCGCGTTATGTCAAATTGTCCTAGAGGGCTGCGCCAGTATGTAATGAAAAATTACATTACCAGTTGAGTAACTTTCCTTGACACGTGTTGAGTAATTTTCCCTCACTTGTAGAGGTAATTAGCTTCCATTACATGTAGAGTAAATTTACCTCAACTTTTTTTACAGTGTGAGCTTGTTACTAGAGCGAAAGAATTTTGCATCATTTTGTTTCAGTGGCCTACTGGCCGTGTGCTTGTGTGAGTGAAGTCATTGTATCCTGCAATGTATTTATCCACTGTGATTTTTTTTTTTTTTAGTTTGGTATATCAGTTGGTTTTAGTGTAGTCCTTAAAACGGAAACATGCAAAATATGACTTTAACAAGCCATTACGCGAAAACTATTAGAGATAAAATATTTCATAACAGCCAAATTTAGTCACATTTTGTGTCTAAAATAAGCAAAAAATATCTGGTACAAATAAAAAATAAAAAAAAAAATGGTGATGAAAATTTTGGTAGACCGCGCCATTAATTGTTGTTTCTACCAAGCTTGCGGTAGCACATTTTTTTCCCCAACAGAATGGTTTGTGCGTAACCTTTCCCAAGAAATACTGCAATATTAAAGATCTTTTGAAAACATTTATTCGTTCATGACATTTTGTCTTTGGCTGCAAGTTTGGTGGGCAGAGCTCTTAAGGGCGCATTAGAGGTCCGTAGTCTACGACGCTATAAAGCAAAGGGGTAGAATAAGGTCGGAATGAGGGCGAGAGGAGTGAAGCCAAAAGGGGAGAGAGGTAGTTAGCTGAAATTATCAGGCCGCCATACTGCTTTAAAAAATACACAACTGACAGGTATTTGTAACGTATGAATATATAGTGCTCTTTAATTGATGCTTTAGGGTGAAAACTCTATATTTTAGTCCTGTTTACACCTCTCCTAATTAATATTCCCTCAATTGTTTAATTTTCGTATTTATTTATGGCCGTTAAAATAATTTCGTACAGTAAGCAGCACAAATATCAAAATGTTTTCCTATCGGCGGAACTGGGCAGTAAACAAGTCGGCCGTATTGGTCATATTATGTCAAGTGTTTGTTTGATTACACTCCCGACGACATATGTTCCTTCTGAACCCTTCTACATATTTGCTATAAAGGCTACCTTGAAGCACACATCAAATACAACATCGCCTTAACGAACCATGCCATGGCCGTCTTTAGTGGAAGGCCGGAGTCTTGAATGCGGCAACACTGCATCGGGGGCCTGATGCTTGTCACTTCTTGGCCACCGTAGTCTCTGTAACGTGTCTAGATGCAGCTTTAGTGGTGTGTACACGTCTACACTGACTAGGGCAGCCAATGAGCGACCGGCGGCAGGCCTCCAATGCAGCGTTGCCACATTCAAGACTCCGACCTTCTACTAAAGACGGCCACGGCCAAGCGCTAAATTAGCGTGTAAGAGTCCCTCCGATCCATTCTTACTATTAGACTTTACGCGGTGACCATATCTCATTGGCGGAAAGTCTGAAGCAAAGTTCAACGCACGCTTCTGCCAGAGTTTCGCATACAGCCAGTTTCGAAGTGCGGCAGTTTGCAAACGCGGTTTTTAGCTCAACTGGACGGCTTAGAAACTGGTTTTTGAATGAGCATGGTGTCCTAACAATATGATTTCCGCACTTGTCCGAGTTGTGTTTTACTATCTAACATTGGCACGGCCGGCAAATATGGACTGTTTTCATACGAAAAACGTATTTCCGTGTACATTTCATGTTTTTGAAGTGCATTGAAGGCGGTACCCGAATGATTCCGTCAGCCATAGCCATCAAACTTTGCCGTGAGCTTTATAAAGTGACACTTAAACTGCCAATGGAAATTCCCAGGTTTTTGGAAAACAGAAAAAAAAAAAACCTAAAAATGAGCTGTCCTAGTAACAGGTCTTGCCTAATTTTTGAGCAAACGTTTTGCTGAATGATGCATTCGTTTAGCGTAATTTCTTGCGCCGCCATCAAATTTGCGAAGGTTCGGTGTCTGTAATTGTGCCTAAGAAACAGGCCTACACGTAAAAAAAAATGGCGCAGTGTTAATAATGAATGTGTTCTTTCCATTAGTAATTTGGAAACTGTTGTCTATAGTAATTGAGTAACAATACAGATGGAATATTAATAGGCTCTAACGGCAAAGTAAGCATTAAGACCGCCTTGACAGAAATACTACGGTATAAAAATATTTTTTATTGCAGCCTATGACGTTAATATTTGTGTCCGTTAATTTTTTTTTAAACTCCGCGGTTTTACGAAAAGCAGAATTATACAAATTTTCTGATCATATCTACGTGACCAGATTTCCGAACTGCTTACTTTTTACCTTCTAACAGATGTATGTATGTGTATATATATATATATATATATATATATATATATATATATATATATATATATATATATATATGTGTGTGTGTGTGTGTGTGGGTGGGTGTGTGTGTGTGTACGTTGTAGTAGGCGTGTGTATGTGTTTATATATAATATATACATATATTATATATACACATACATATACACACCTACTATAATCATTTCTATTTAAAATCACGAGAAACACACACATATGTATTGGATCGGTCAGGACACAGTGAGTTATTTTCGTAAGGCGATTGTCTAATGAAATAGAATATTTAGAATGTGATTGAATGCGTTTAAAATAGAAAATATAAAGCGTGTTTAAACGTGTTCACAATATGTTCCGTAATGTGAGTTGGCTACAGTAAAATTATCGATACTGTTAAAATCGACTTAGAAATTATTATTTTTGAACATACTGACGAAATTTATCTGGTAATTTGAAATGAAAGCCTTAATAGCGTATAAACAGTGAAATACGGATTATTTTACTACACAATACAATGAAATAATTCATTATCAGCACTTAGAGTAGAAGACTATTCGAATACACGTTTTCGACTTACTTTCTATGTAAGCTACTACCCCACAAAATAGGGGCCGCGGTGGCCGAATGGTCAGACAATTCATCTCCCACCAAGGTGGTCCGGACTCGATTCCCGGCGGGGTCAGTCCCCGGATTTTCACGTGTGGGAATCGTGCCGGACGATGCGACTGGTCAGCGGGGCTTCTCGGGGATCTCCCGTTTCTCCCACCCCTTCATTCCGGTTCTGCTCCATACCCATCTCATGTCACCACTCACAGAGCTAAAGACCAATATCACTTCACCACACAAAATCAGCACACCATGTTCATACACAGTGTGTTGGCCTATACACGTTTACAGTATAACTTCAACGATACATGTTTATAGCTTCTACTATAAGCCTTTATGTATGTTCAAATACTAATAATATATTAGCTCTTACCGTGGGAGTGGTTAGTTGTTTGTTTATGGGGAGAGTGAGGAGATAACTACGAACAAACCCGATTTTTCACAAACTATTTAAATATTTTACGATTAGGTGTCCGTGAATCACGTTCACATAAAAAAATTGTAAGTTATCAATGCATAGCTTATAAAAACAAAATAACATGGAAAATTACATTTTGCAACAAATCAAACGAAAAATAAAATGCAAATAGTGAGGGGGAAGGGTTATTAAAAATTTCACTTTGTTTATTTGCAGTTTCAGAAAAATTATCTTGGCATCTGGTTTCCAAGGAAATAATTGTGTAAACGTACATAAATTGTATACAGTGCGTGTTCCAAAAAAAAAAAAAAAAAACGTTTTGTATAGACCTGGGATAAATAAAACATAAACAATGTTTTGTCGCTATCTGCGGGAGCGTGGTACGTCGCATAAACGTAACAGGTAAAACCCGCAGATCAACAGTGGGGTTTGTGGAAAGGGGGGGGGGGAGGAGGTGAATGCCCACGACAAGCTGTATTTCAATCCAAGCTTGAACTGTCAACTACTGGAACATATTCGTGTCGCTCGTTTATCTCACCTGTCAATCTATTCCCTGGAGGTAGATACGTTTCGATATTATAAAACTTGAAACATATACTCTGTAAAATATTAATACTTTGCAGTCGAGCACAGGACATCGGGGCTTCGCACTGAAAGTCTATTAAAAAATCCGATCCGATATTGGGTTGCCATGGAAGCTATGACAGTTGTCTGAATTTCAGCCACGCTAACTCCTCGATATGCGTTCGAAAGTTTACAGTTGCGGGAATACTTACGAAACCAAACTTTGAAAAAACAATATCATATTTAAATCTATATAATTTCAAAGGCGCTGCCTACCTCAAGAGTCCTAGCGAGAACTAGGATAGGAATGTACATTTTAAATTAGGGAGTGCGTCGTTTGCCCAAAAGGCGTTTGTCCTAAAAGTATATTTTACAATGTGACACACACAAAAACGTGTTGGCTCTGAACTGTTGCGTGAGATTTCTCAACGACAGCTACTCTTTGCTCTCCTTACTATAATCAATTCCACGCGCCCCACGTTTATCGTTTTAAATCTTCGATTTTTTACAAGCTTTTAAAAATTCGCAATCACGTATTCTCCGAACAATCTGTGTGAGGTTACGAATCTGTACAGGGCTTTAAATATCTTTAGTTCTAGATTATATTATTTTCTACTTTTTAGCCCATTTTAAAAACGTGGTATGTTATTATTTATTATTTATATACTTATTGTTGCGAACCACGACTATGACTGAGCGGTGAAAGATGATACAGTGACGGCAGAACGAAGAGACCTCTGGACTGCTCTATGCGGCTCGTCTTACCTCTTGTGGTGTCGCGATAATCGGAGAGCAGTGCAAGCTGATTCAGCAGCGGTAAGAGTTAAGAGGTTTGGCATACATTTACTGCTCATGTTACCTTTATATGACGCGCGGCGGCTGCCACCTTTACACCTATGTCGAGTAACAACTGGTATCATAGTCCAGAGTATTCCTGTAGGTGCTCAATTTTGCAGGATGGTGCTTGACCCAGATACGACCTCCTTCTAGGAGCTTTGAGATAAATACTTTCCGGGAGAATTTGAGACTTTAGAATGAGAATATAAAAGAGAGCTGTGGCAGAGACATAAGAGATTTTGGCTGGCAGGTGTCTGGTGTGAGTTGAAGTGATAGTGACGAGTGGCGGGAAGTATTGGGTTGCGACAAGTGTACGAGAGCGTCTGGCGAGGTTGATTGTGGCAAGTCTTGTGACGAAGATGTCTCTGGGCCACAAGAGGTTCATCGGTGCTCGTGCTAGGGCAGTGGGTCCACCATTTGTCGATGATGAGAGATATTTCAAGAACAGAGAACTTGTACATAGTACATTGTGTACATTATTTCGATTTTATAACCTTTATGTAAATAGGGCTAGCAGTTATTTGTGCATGACATATATTTAATAGTAATTAATAAGTGACAGATATAAATAAATTTGGCATAGACAATTGTAAATAAATTAGGTTAGCTTTATTTATTTTATTTTACCGAAGACCTCCATCCCTCAATGTACCTAGCCCCAACTTGTAACAGTATTTCACAATTTGTTCCCTCATGTATAGCATTGTCATTAAGTTCTAAGCTATTTTTAAACTTTTAAGCATCTAGCTTATCAAGAAGTTAGTTTAAAATCGACAGCAAAATTTGTACCGAACAGACAAACAGATAGATAGGAAAACAAAAATTCGAGTAAATAAAAATGTGGTAAAATAGAGAAGTCTATCAAGCTCTTCTAAATACAAACTTTTTCAGTACTAGAAATGTGATATTTTCTTCTAAAACTGACAGGATAATGGAAAAAATTAATGTATTTAGAACTCAATAAACACAAACATTCTGTGTTTCATTTTCCACGATGTGAAGTTGGCGGAAAGTCATCGCTTAGGGCTCAAGTACCAAGCTGCAAATTAGAAAGCATACTCCTTGGTATAACGAATATAGAGTAGCGAAATATTTGCCTGGTATGTTACGACATACAGTATATGTAGGCCTACTGCCGTCTTCACTCACTCTCGTCCGTACATGTGTGACGAATTATTTCTCGCTGGTTTGCAACACAGAGTACACTGCCATCTCCAGTCACTCTCGGCTCGTTACCCGTCAGTATATGTGTGGCGATATTATTGCTAGCTGGGTTGCGACATAGAGTACACTGCCGTCTCCACTCACTCTCGCCACTATTTACCAGTACATGTGTGACGAATTATTGCTCGCTGGTTTGCAACACAGAGTACACTGCCGTCTCTAGTCACTCTCGGCTCGTTACCCGTCAGTATATGTGTGGCAATATTATTGCTTGCTGGGTTGCGACATAGAGTACACTGCCGTCTCCACTCACTCTCGCCACTATTAACCAGTACATGTGTGACGAATTATTGTTTGCTGGTTTGCAACACAGAGTACACTGCCGTCTCTAGTCACTCTCGGCTCGTTACCCGCCAGTATACGTGTGGCGATATTATTGCTAGCTGGGTTGCAACATAGAGTACACTGCCGTCTCCACTCACTCTCGCCACTATTTACCAGTGCGTGTGTGACGAATTATTGCTCGCTGGTTTGCAACACAGAGTACACTGCCATCTCCAGTCACTCTCGGCTCGTTACCCGTCAGTATATGTGTGGCGATATTATTGCTAGCTGGGTTGCGACATAGAGTACACTGCCGTCTCCACTCACTCTCGCCACTATTTACCAGTACGTGTGTGACGAATTATTGCTTGCTAAGCTGCGACGTAGAGTACACTGCCGTCTCCACTCACTCTCGGCTCGTTACCCGCCACGGCGCGCCACCTGCTGGGAGAGTGTTTGTCTCGCTGATAACACGACCAGCGCTCCTCTCAGGTGTCGGACCTCCCGCCGACAAAGGGAAATTGAAGGCGCACGCGGCTGGGTGCAAGAACCAGCATCTTCTTCGAGGTGATGTTCCGACGTGCGGTTGAAAGAATCCTAGGTCATGGCACGAATATTTTATGTGTGGCAAGTCAGTATAGGTATTTCATGATTAAGTGAGCTCTTTTGTAACCCTGGGTACTTTTTCTTGATAATTAATTATATATTGTATCGGGTCACATTTTAATACAAACAAAGAAAACTAAGTAATACACAAACTCTATAGATTGTAACATACTAAAGTGTTAGCGTCTGAGATCACAATAACAATTATTTTTTACAAGATGGTTTTAAAAAATGCCCACTTTTTCGTGAATCACCTACGGTATTATTTATATCATGTTATTTCTACACATATCACATCTAAATAATGACAGGTTTATTGGAAACATATTCAAATATTAAGTAATAATTATGTAATGGTGTACATTTTGCACAATTTTTTCTGAGAATTAAATTTTTACATAGTTTGAATTTGTAGTTCAGTTGATTTGTATGTACTTTAAGGCAAAGTCACAACCAATTAGATATAGACAGGTTTTTAAAATTTTCTTATTTTAAACATAAATAGCCAAGTGAGAAAGCACATAAATAAAATTAAGTACTATTATACTTAAACAGTTTGGAAACTGGTTCACAAAACATTACTTAATATAAATATAATTTTTACATCTTTGGAACTGATTGGCAATGCCAGATTTTCCAGCACATGATATAAATAAAAAAAACTTCTGAATTTCTTTTCAATGTGCCTTTTCGAGTAACCACTTCTCGAGTTAGTTGTACAATTTTACATTTATATACATATGAGTGAAATTCATTCACGGTCGAATGAGGAACACAATTGTATAAGAAAGTAGACGAAAACATTGAAAAAACATTTTAAGCTGGTCAGCAATCAAGTTATACGTCTTGTGTTGGTACGGAAAATCACTGTAGAAGACTAGGAGTACCAAAAGGAAGTCTAGAAGGCAAGACAGTATTCATGGCGATATTTGGAACCTACACGAGGCGCTTATGAAAACCACCTTGGACCTACTCGCTAGCGATACTCTAGAATCGTTCAGAACGTCATGCGATAAAGATCTACCGGCCATCAAGATCTCTAAAAATTCAACTAGATCTCACTGTCGGATCCACGCAGATCCACCCTGCTCGGGAGAAATACAAAACATTAACGAGATATATTTGAATCACACCAAGGCATCATTTAGTACATATTTGTACGAAATAATTAGCCATGTATTATGATGCGACTGTAGGCCGACTCCTGTTGCATATGACATGTTTAGCGAGCTTTACGGAATATATTAAGCTAAACACAAAGTTACTAAATCAGTCGTAGTTTTTATATAGCTAAATCGTATCCCGTGTGATCATTAATGAACGCAGAGTGCCAAATCGTACAGGGTCTGAGACTCGCAGGAAGCACCAACTGCGTGAGGGACCTGCCTGGTCCTTGCGCCAGGTGCGCGATCCCGCGTCGTACTCGCGCCGGCATTTCGCGGGGAGGCTGTCAGTGCCGACTTTGTTTTGTTTTGTTTCCCGCAGCCGTCGCCCTGGAACAATGCTGCGGGCAGGAGGGCGCCGGTTATACACACACCGACACCCCCCGCGGCGCCAGCGATCCCCATCCTCCCTTTCCTTCCTAAATCACAACCATCTACGTACACACCCAGGAGGGTTGAATCCGAGGCAGTGTCGCAGCAGTAAGTATTTTAGTTCATAGTACTACATTTCGTACTTTCTGTGATTGTCTCAGTCAGCGCTATCGCCAGAATCTCCTAGCCCCTATGCAAGTGTCTTCGGGGACGCCTAGTCCAACCACTACCTTTGCTTTTTCTTCGTGTAACGCTTAACACCATAAATACAAAACAAAATACTTTTGTGTATTTACGTGAATATACTTAATAATATGAACACAATTTTAGAAATTCGACCTACTCCTTGTCCCTTTTTGGTGAGAGGCACATAATAATTGCACTCTTTCCCCTTCACCCCACACAACTATCAAAACTATTGTCGACATCTCTTGTCTCAGTACGCCAAAACGTTTAATAAAGATTTAAACAAGTTTCAAATTATATACGTTAAGAAACGTGTTTCCTATTTATGATCAAGAAATTAACATTTCCCATTTTTTAATGAGCTCCGGAAAATTCTCAAAAATTGATTTGCGGAAATGTTAATAACCAAAATAATGTACACATTCAATAAATACTTCAGCCATTGGGTCACAGGCTAAGAAACATTTTTTATGGACTGTGTACCAATAGCAGACTTGCATGTAAACACTCAGTGACTCTCACGCTATACTTGTCATATATACAACTGGCCACTCACTAGAGCAGCAGCCATTGTACAAGTAGCTGAGGATAGAGTGTATACAGAACTGTGGAATCCACCCGGCTGGTCGTTGAACCCGCGAAATTTCCGGGTCTCTATTATTAATAGAGGTACGTGAATTTCGCGGATTCATTTGAGGACAAACTAGAATTCAAACTTGTGTAGGATTATGTCTAGTTCGCAGTTGGCGCATAACTTCTTTGACACCTCCTGGAAGGCTGCGAGCCAGTTCTAGTGAAACATCTAATACAGGCCCATTAAAATTGCATACTACTGTAGCAGCGAGGAATAAACCATCCAAGTCTGCTTCAGTACGTAGATATATGTCGAGTCTAGCCTGCAAGGTCAATGAATCCACGAAATTCACGTACCTTCAATTATTAATTTTTGTACCGACCAGAACAGGAATTGGTAGAGCCGCGATTTTATGGCGAAAAGATTTTTGCAACATTTGGTTTCGATGCGTCATGTGCACACCTGCAGCTCTGCTACATCGTCTGTGGTTGGATGATTTTACTCTCACTAGCGTTGGCAAATTATAGACGTACGGAGCCACAATAATCTTATCCTGATTGGTGCAGTCAAATGAGAAACGTGTCTGATCAAAGACACGCTGCTAATAACGTTGAAACAGAACTGCCGATATGCACGTGAGTCACTGAAACAAAGTGGGGCAAAAATCTTTTCGCGACAAAATCGTGCCCCTAGGAATTGGAAGTGCATCAGGCTTAGATATTGTACGAAGCGGAAATCTAAATGTTATGAGGTAACTGTTTGTAGGAAGCTGGTTCGCGAAAAGTCGGTAACTGCTAGTAGTGAGTCACATGGAGAAAAGACCAACGTAAGCTTCAATATTTCTATCTTTCTAATCCTGATACTACTATTAAAAATAGGTACAGCAGGCTGGAAAACTGCACTATTAAGCCATTTCGAGGACCCAAAATACGACGTATGATAATCGTGTTGCAGTTTTAATATGATAGAATCGTAGTTTGACGCAAACGTTATGTTTTAAGATAAATGGTATTGAAATACGTGTAGAAATTCAGCATGAAAATAGATAAACGTATTACACTACAACATAGTTTACACGTCATGTACATACAGTACTCCTGTAAGGGCCTCACTGGTTGTTACAAGAAAATGCTTTTCAGAAGCTTAGTTGTTCCAGTGTGAATTTAAAAAAAATTACTAGCCAGTTTCAAAAAGGGTAAAAAAACTCGTTTGAAACGTTTTTGCGTCAACATACCAATAAATCACATCGAGTGAAGAGATTTTGGTCAGCGCGTAACATCGGTGTCTTTAGCGTTCGTGAAGGGTGACATGAGGTGAGTATGAAGCGGCGCCGGAAGGAGAGGTGGGGGAAACAGGAGATCCCTGAGAAAACCCGCCGACCAGCGGCATAGTCCGGTACTATTCCCACATACAAAAATCCGGGGACCGATCCCACGGGAATCGAACCTAGATCGCCTTAGTTAGAGGAGAATTGTCTGACCATTCGGCTACCGCGGCCCTTGTAACTACGTCGACTCCAAGAATTAATTTCTGAAGTTAAAATTTCATTAATTGCTGAACTCTATCCAAGGGGTTGTAACATTGTTTTCATGCTTCACTCTTACCGCCATAATTAATTTAATCCCACAAGTGTATTAGGTCAAAGCTTCATGGACGTATTGCGCTTACGGGCGATGAGGCAAGTTATAAGCAAACTATTATCGTCCTAAAAAAAACATGCGTAGAGATGGTGGTATATAGCGAACATTTTTTTGTAACAACACACCCTTAAATGCATTGCAATTTCTTGCAACATGTATGATAGCAGGGTGATATACGTCTGACACTACACAGGCAGACAGTCAAGTTTTCGCTTGATAAATAATCATCTCCAACTATGCTTTTCCGAGTCTCGGACGAGCCAAACAGCTGCATACAAGCGTACCAAAGACAAAAATAACATCAACTTATAACTAGAGATGATAGTTTATCGCGGGAAAAGTTGACTGTTTGATGGATTTCAATACACGTCCAGCTTACCAGAAGATTACTGGCTTTAGCTTGTATGTGGAGCTGTTGCCCTATTTGACTGAGCCAATAAGAATCCCGATATTGTAATATTTGATGCCTGGTATTGGTCTGCAGACAGCTACGTTGTATCAGTGTTTTCAAGGCTATGTTGGCACAAAACATTTTCGCGATATACCATCATCTCTACTTATAACATAGTACAGTACAACGCAGATGTGGTTCGTCCGAAGCTGTACATTTCAACACTTACCCAATGTAAGTTATACATAACAATATCGGAAATTTTACAAAGAAGCAGTCAATAAGAGGAAAGACAGAAAAAAACGCGCAGTTTCCCTTTACATAAGCACGTTGTGGCCGCAGTTACGTCACCAGCTGCGGTGGATATTTTTATTGCGGCCAGGAATATCTTGTCTTGTCCAGCTGTCGCAGCGGAGGAGAGTGTGTTAGTATATTTTATTGACAGAAATCTTGAAGTTAATATTATACATATTTTCTTCTGAACGAGCCTGAACGCCTACATAAGCCGTCAGCATAATATCTTCTGCTGCAATAAACAGTAAAAATTAATGAGGTAAAGCTCAACTAGGCAAATATTTGCTCAAAATATTAGCAATAAGTTGTTCATACAGTACGATTTTATTCTTCGCTGGTATCTCGAAACCTACACTCTGCTTTAAAAAAACAATATTGCATTTAAAGAAGCGTGTTTATGGCAAAGTTAGAAGCTGTTTAATTTAGACAAGCTTGTGTATAAAAATATTTACTCTGAAACAAACAAAATAAAACTGATCCCGACCGAAACTCATTAACAAATAAATTTCATCACCAAAGAAATGAAATTAAAGCTTTTATTTACTGTAAAGTAAAATTTCTATACCAGATACACACAACAAATTGGCGTCTTTAATGTAAGTTCACTGACTTTTCTTCGTGTATTTTAACACACGCCGACAAAGGGCAACAAGCGATAGTAAAGAGAGTTTGCGAAGTGTTGTCAGTTTACGAGCGAAATTTAATGTTTTCCAGTTTGCACACTCCCGTGAAAAGGCCTCTTCGCAACAAAAAAAAAAAAAAAATTTTTCTGCTAATTGATTTGCGACTGTTAATTGTTTTACTGCGTGACGGTGAGTGGTTCAGGCTGTAGTGTTCAGGTTGACGAGCGGAGGTCATTGAACACTGCATTCTTTCACTCGCTCCATCAGAGATAATGTCCACCAATATCCGGGCCTACGTCATGCCATGACAAATGTTCATATTGCTTTTTGTTACACGCATCGGAACACACGGTCACTGGTGCGTGCTGGCGAAACATATATACACCAGAGAGAGAAATGTAATTTCTATGCGACAAATGGTAAACTGCGCTTTAGTTGAGATAGAATTATAAAAAATCAACGATGAATATTGAAGAAGAAATATGAAGGGCATGGGGACAGACAATGGTAACCCACAAAGTATCACAACTGAGTTATGCACATGTAAAGATAAGGTACAATTTGACTACGGAATTTAATTAAAATCATCATTCTTTGAAAAATTATGATTTATTTACCGTAGTGTACAACCAATGAAAAATAAGCAAGTTCACAATAATAAAATAATATTTATCACTATTTTATGGGTGTAATTACCTACTAAAGCGTGGCCTGCAATAGAATCATTTGTGCACTGCGCTGCCATTTGTGGTTGTATTGCTTAATCTCTTATATCATAGTGTAAAGCATGAGTTGACTATTGTGTTCCAGCATAAAACTCAAACATTTTAAAATTGTGGGTTACCATTGTATTCCCCCATACCCTTCATATACAAAGAATACAAGAGCTGAGAACAATCAGGTGTTGACTTTGTAAATATCACCTGCTTGAGACAGCCACGTAATAAAATCAAATTCTCCAATATGTTTAGTTTCAGTGTTACCACTCCGCCTACCACATGAAAAAAAATATTTTTAACGAGACTATTACATATGTTCTCATAGTGTTAATGTGCGAAAAGAAAACATGCTTTGGACAAAGACGGAATGTCATTGTTAAGAAACCACGCACGTTGAATACACTGTTTTAAAGTCTTCCAAAATATCTATAACCGACCAAATTTAGACTGCCGTACTTCAAAATTGAATGTATACGGAACTCAGAATAGTGCACTGAACTTTTGATACAGACTTTCCTCAAGTAAAATAGTAATGTCATCGTTTGAAGGTAAGGTAAGTAAGCTTTACACCTCGTCGACAGCGATGTCGTTAAGGGCTTTTTCCCGAGTTTATTTCAGACTGGTGCCAATAACTCAAATATTTTTTAACCAAAAGTTTTGAAAAAATTTGAGTCAATGTGCAATCACACGATGTACAATTCTGTGGACGCGTTTTTTAAAATAGTGTACCATTCGCCAGCCAAAAAAAAAAAAAAAAAAAAAAAAAAAAATTCCTTCATTTTTGCTTATTTTCACGACGAAAAACGTGGTACTTTGGGTAAAGAAATCTAAAAAAACCGTTCAGTATAATTCTACAAAAAAATTCAGTTACAAATTATAACATATAAGTGTCAAAACTGTGCAGCGAAATTTTGATACGAGTATTAGGTAGCAATAAAAAAATATTTTCGAAATCACTGCAAAACTACGTAACAAGGCCTTAAAGACGGTGACAAATAACTTGGTACAATGACAGGAGCTGGGAGAGGAGTCAGCCATGGCCTTTGTTAAGGAACCGTCTCAGCATTAGGTTTCGAGGAACCATGGGGAACCGAATTCAGGATGGCCGGAGCTGGGGATCGAACACGGGTCCTCCCGAATGTCAGTCAAACGTTTTACCGTTGCGCCACCTCGCATCGCTTAAGGGGCCTCCCTAGTTAGGTTGTGTTTATGTGTGAGGCAGGAGCGGTACGAGGGCCAGTAACCGACATATGTAATACATTATCGCCTCTCCTCGCAAGCTACTCAGATGGCGTGCAGTGATTTACTATTATTCTTTTTCCTATGGAACTTTAAGCGGTGACCACAATATTTTATTTATAGGCAACGTACTTCAAAGTCTAACGCTTGTTTCTGTAATTATGTTTTTAAAATCCGATTGTTAATTTTCCAGACACGGCAGTCTGAAAAAGCCATTTTTGGCCATTTGAGGGGTCCGAAGATAATGTTTTTAATAAACGTGCCGAACTTTTAAAACTATAGCGACATAGTCTGAAGTTCGTGTTCTTTTCGTAGATATACAGGTACGATGTGCGTTAAATAGTTCGTAAAAAAAAAAGAATAGTCGTAACTCGCTACAAAGCATTTTAAGGGCAGTTAGGGAGGCCCTTAAAGAACTACAGTAAAAATATCTAAGCGAGAATCTTGCACTCTAACTAAGGCGCTTGTCTCGTTTTACGGGATACTTTGATTTATAAATTTTATCTGTTAGAAGCAATGATAAAGAATTTCGTATGGTTGATATTGCTATGGTCTTCAAGAGTTACATGTCCTTATTACTTAACTGGACGGGCGGTGTTTCTATGGGACTTTAAGTAATGATACTATAATTTTATTTCTACGAGCGTGGGGAAAGTCAAACCAAAGCTTTAACCTTCAGCTTGAAATACTTCTTGTTGGTATCAGTTATGAATAATGCAGTCTTAAAAATGACGTTATTAACCATCTTGAGGGCTGCAAAACATGTTCATAATAAGTCTATGGTATTTATACAAACCTAGGTAAGGCATTGGTAAGTAGTTTTTTCACATTGGTGCAAAAAAAAACAGCTTATTTTTAAACGGAAGCTTTGAAAAGATATATTATTATACGAACAGGTCATACGATGCACAATTCTATACAGGCATTTTAGAAAAAAATGCACCGTTAGTTCGCTTTATATATATATATATATATATATATACCTATATGTGTATATATGTATTTGTATGCATATATAGAGCTTGGTTTTGGCTTATTTTCATAACAAAATTGATGACGATTTAAATGGAAAATCAGAAAAAAATTAAGTTTGTAACTACCAAGAAAAATAATTTATACATATTATAACAAATTTGTGACAAAATAATGCAGGAATTCTTCGATAAGACAATTATGTAGCTTTAAAAAATTATTTTGGAACTGTCTGCAAAACTACTGGGGCATAAACGTACTAGAATTAGTGAAGAGATTTTGGTCAGCACTGAACATCGAGGTCTTTAGCGTAGGTGAGGTGTGAGAAGATGTATGGAGCAGCGCCGGAATGAATGTGCGGGGAAACCCGGGAGATACCCGAGAAAACCGGCCGACCGGCGGCAGCGTCCGGCACGATTCTCAGAAGCGACCCCGCCGGGAGTCGAGCCCTGATTGCTTTGGTGAGAGGCGAGAGGTACAACCCCTCGACCACCGTGGCCCCGACTAGAATTATAACAGCAATTTAGAGTAAGGATGAACTAGCATGTCCCAGGGAAGGAATTTTTTTAAGAGCGCGCAGAATGTGGAAGTATTTGAAGGTTCTTGCGGAGAGCAGACTTTCCCGGTGTGGCTGGGAGCGGGAAGACAGTCATCTGCAGCTTTCCTCAAGTGAAAAATACTTCCCGCAACTCGTCCCCATCAGAGGTAAGTATTCCATTAGACCGCAGCACAGGGCTTATCATTCCTCTTCCCTCCCCGCGGCAGAAAAAGAGATATTTTCCCGCTGGCGCGACGCGAGGAAGAGAGAGTAAACTGCGACGGCAATTTTTTTAACCTGCAAGTGGGAAGTTTTATTGCGCGAGAGAATGGAGCCAGGGAAGAAAGATGCTGAGCGTGTTTGAGTCTGACCTTGAGAAGGTCTGCAGAACAGGTCAGAGCCCAGACCTTGTTGAACCAACACACCTTCACTTTACGCGAACATGTTCAACCTTGCAGAAAATTGTTCGACGCCAGTCTCTAACGTTGCCGAGTCGTTGTTAAATGAAATAACTATGACAAATGTAATTCTCTAGTCTGTGTAAATATAAATAACGCTTATTTCCTATCGATCCGTCAATTAGTATTTTCTCATATAACTTATAGGCTAACAAATTATATAGCTATACAGCACGAGTTAACGCCATGCTCTTTCATTTATTTCAAACAATTACAAATAACTAGAATATTTTTTAACCAAATGCTTTGAAAAAAAATTAGATTGTGTACAGTCATACGATACACAATTTCGCCAGATGGTTTTTTAAATAACGTACCGTTTGCTAGCAAAAAAAAAAATATATATATTTTGCTTCATTTTGGCTTATTTTGACAACAAAATATATGATATTTCAGGGGCAAATCCGTTTGGTGTATTGCAACAGAAAAATTAGGATACAAACGATGATATGTAAGTGTTAAAACTGTAAGAATGAATTTTTTATATATGTATTAATTTGAGTTAAAAATGAATGCTTTTTTACATCATCTACCTACACGTTAAACAATTCACTCCCGGTACTACAGACTAAGGGGACCGCCTTTGTGGACACAATGTAGCGTTCGAGACTTCTATCACCTAAACCTCAGCACACCGCTTGGCGGCCTAATAATCTTATTTCTTTACTCCAGCCCAACTTCTCCACATACACGAGTGTACAGTCCCCGATTTTCTTCAGCAATCTTGTAGCAACACCCTTCTCTGTACGCACTTTTCTCAAGCCGCTCGTGGTTAGACCATTCGCCTTACACCAATACGATCCGGGCTCGATTCCCGGCGGGGTATCGGACCCCGGATTTTCGCATGTGGGAATCGTGTCGGACGATGCCGTTGGTCGGCGGGTTTTCTCGGGGATCTCCCGCTTCCATTGCCCTTTCATTCCGGCGCTGCTCCACACTCACCTCATGTCACCCTTCACCAGCGCTGAAGACCTCGTTATAAAGCGCTGACCAAAGTCTCTCACTCTCTCAAGTCCCTCGCTGACACTTGCATTGCCTCCAACTAGCTTTTCGCTGTCTCTTCTTCCATCGTCGCATTACTTCCGTCGTGGCTGTCATCTTGTCTCCTTTTATGCACTGGATTAAACGTCCAACTGTAAGGTCTCTGGCACAATTCACAGTTTTTGTTGATGTTGTTGTTGTTATTGGTTGGTGTACTTAGAGTATAGTACTTAGAGTATATATGATAGTTATGTATCACGTAGTTACGGGTTATAGACATATTAAATAATTTTAGTTGAATTTCAGTTTTATGCCTTGTTTGAGAGAATTAAAAAAAGAGGCTTTGTAACGTCCTTATGTTAGCATTAAACCCCTTATCCATATACTGAAATTCTATAGGTTGGTTGTAATTAAAAGTTAAATATTTTGAACTTAACTACACAACACCTACCACCGAGAGTGAGAGTTGAAAAGCTTTCGTGACGAACACCAACCACTGCGACATCAACTACAACAACCAACAGGCAGTTCTGTCGTCACAAATGTGGTAAATTGTCCTTGAACTGTTGACAGCGTCAACCACCAACAACTTGAACAACAACCGTTAATTGTGCTAGAAGCCTAACTCACTACTCGGCCGCGGCCCGTCGTGTTTATAGTCAGCGCGACCTTTCAAGATTTAAGGCCACATCCATAGGCTTCCTGCTGCCGCGCCTGATTGAGCTGACGGGTAAATGTTCGGAGTGACGCATTGTTCCACATGCCACCAGCCCATAATCACCATGCTGGAGAGATGAGCACCCGGCTTGATGATGTGGGGGAGTGGGAATATGGTACAATGGCCCCCGTACGTCTCGGTACCTGGTATGTGACATTGCATTCATAATCCTGAAACTAAGGTCTTGATAAGCAACTACAGTAGACTCTCGATTATCCGAGTGCGGATTATCCGCGCAAAATATTTCACTTGTAATTGATGAAAATAAGTTGAAAATTTGTTATTGAAATACATTTTTTTTTTGTTATTTATAAATTCACGCTATGTTTACTCGCATAATATTCACAAACGTGTTATGTCCACAACCTTATTTTGAAAGGCTTGAAGTTATAAGTATTTTCAAGTAGGAGAAACAGCGCCGCGCATAAATGGATTAACTGTAGTAAGTAGCGCTTGAATGGATTAACGAGACTTTTCGTTGTCTAATAAGATATCTGTGATTTTATATTACTAGAGTTTTTAGATTATAAGCGCATACTCCCTAATCATTAATACGAATAATTGAGACTGTATCGTTTTAAATTGCTGCATTTTATTGCAGGAATGAATTTGACCTCTTTCCTTTCTACTGAGATCCAAGAAAGGTTAAAATTGTATTATCCGGGATTTTGAATTATTCTAGGTATCTACCCCACCATTAGCGCGGATAATCGGGAGTTGACTTACTTACACTTGTTTGCGTGACACCTTGAAACAAGAAGGGGGTCTAACTGCGAAGGTTATTAAAGATCTTCATAGAGAATAAGATTTGGTATAATCAACCGTCTGAATGTCTGTATATGGCGAAACAAGTATGAATTTGATCCAACAAAAATTTTGTTGACTGGACAACATATGAAACGCACCAAGTATTCATTGGCTTTGTTGTTCTACCAAGATGTATATTTAACTGGACTAAACCATCTTGTTGGGATAACTACACCTGCCAGGCAAGCAAACATTTCGTTGGTTTAACTGTTACACGCTTGTTTAACCATGTACAAACAAATATACGTTTGAATCAACCAAACGTTTTCCCATTAAGGTCAAATAAAGCTATATGTGAGGGTAGAGATGCAGATCTTCGTATGGTACTGCTGTATAGTTTTAACTCAGACGCGTTAATTCAGGTTTTTCTTGGGGGAAGGGCAATATTTTTTTTTCAGCGACAGTGGCCTTGTTGCATTTTTTTTATTAATTAAGTATGTATAAATTATAAACTTTGATAATGAAACTACAGTCATATGTGCTTAAGCTAGCATTATTTAAACAACAAAATACAAATAACAAATTTTAATCTCTTAAAATTCTAAATCCAGGGTGGTATTTGCCCCCCCCCCCCTAAATGATGCCCCTTTATATTAACTTGAATAATCTGTTGAAAGACAAACATTGTTGTACCCTTCCCTGATACCGAGGAATAAATAAATGCTATTATTTCTACTAATTTATTCTGTGCCGATACTTAACTTGCTGTAAGCTGCGCGGGCTGCGGACATATGGAGCCAGCAGGAAGACACGCGGTATGGAGTGAGATTACCACCTCCCCCCCCCCTCCCCAAATCACCCACGCTGCTTGCGGCCCGTATGCCGGTCCCCCGCGGAGAGTCCTCGACCACATTTACATACTTCAGTCGACCAGCCTAGCTTTCTTCCAGACACTTCCAATATTCAGCATGACGTCACCACGCCATCTTCTCGGCGTTCCGCACCACAGTGACGTCACTTCCTGGCGACCTCTCCAGACCGACTCCAGAGTCCTATACTACTCCAGTACCATGACGAGAGGAAAGAAACATATTTGTATAATCTGGCTGACCTAGAGGTACGATTATTTCGCGTATTCATCTGGTAGCAGCCTAGACTTCCCAGTCCTATACACAAACTGGGCATTGTCGATTGTTCATTGGCTTGTACCCGTGCATGCGGGTACCACGTGATTTCACTAGTTATTTCCTTATTTATTACTGGTTTGCAGTCATCAAATGTGTATCAAAACAACTGTTGTCCGATCACAGTGATGACAGAGAAGTATACGTATGTTGACGTTCAACCTGACCTAAAATCAGTACGCGAAATAATCGTGCCTCTAAATTGCATTTTTCATGGTTCTGTAGACTATCATATGTTCAAATTTATATTGGAAAATATTCTTAATTTTATGTCCTTCACGGTTTGAGAGACAGATGTGTGTGTTTGTGCAAAAATTACTTGTGGTAGAGGAAAGCACGGCTTATTACGTCGCAACAGCTGTGAAAAAGAATGTAAACACAACTGTGAAAAAGTGGAATTCTTACACGAGACGGACTATAGAGTCAAATACCTGAAGCATGTAACAACCAAAATTATATTTACAAATAAATGGGAAGGAAAAGGGGGGGGGGTGACAATGCACGAGCCTGCAAGTATGAAAGGTGCGATGTAATGACTGACGCTCATAAATATTATTGGGGAAACGACAGCACCTTAAATTATACAGCACTACATTGGCACTGTCACATAAATTATTTCTAATTATAAAATCAGTTGGGTCTAATTTGCCACTTAGCTAATTTAGATTTTTCAATTCTACAATTACACATTCAATAAAATTAAGTGACGCTCAGTTTATGACGAACCTACATAAATACCGCCATTTTTTTTTTAATCGCGATGCTGTCGACATTGGTATAGGATCTTATATTGTGAGTTTTTTTATATACCGTGAGAACTATGAATAAATAAGTACAATCACTGTGAGAAAATGATTCGAAAGCATAATGTCATGAATTTTTTCCACTAAGTTTTTATTCCTGTAGTAATATCCTCCTCTTCTCAATACAGAAAATACGTTTCTTGACCGAAAGAGATATCTTTAAATAATTTAACAACGCCGAATATAATTTAACGTGTAAGTTCCTATCCTTGGTCACGTCACGGCTCTCAGGTAGGCTGTAGTTGACCAATAGCAGGGTTGCAAAACCACCAGGATTTGAACCCAGGTCGCCATCGTTGGTGGCGAGTTACCTGAAAACTATCGCAGAATGTGGATATTTTCACCGGAAGGGTAACATTGATCGACTCAAGATTATTGTTTTGGGACCATTTAACGAAGGAATAAATATGTATACTTAAGTATTTAAACAAGTTCTGATAATGTTTGCAATTTCTTCGTCAAGTTAAATATTTTGAGTAGGTCATGTTACCCCTGAAGTCAAAAGTATCCACGTTTGACGGTACACCAACGCGATTCCCAAACACGTTTAGGAAGCAAGACACGGAAAAAGTGATTTACTTTATACATGGTACTTGTAGATTCCATTCGTAAGTCTGTTAGTATATGTATATATACACTAGCTGCCCCGATAAACGTTGTTTTGTCACATAAATAACTTATTGTAAGTGTGTAAGGATGTGGTATACAAGTGGAAGAGGTCTAATAATAAAGAAATTAATAAATAATAATAATAGAGCAGCGACACCTGGTGGGGATAGACTGGTATCAGCTCGTGGGGATAACTGATCAATTATCACCTACATAGTTATCGACCGGGTTCTAAAATTATTAAATTAAAAATATTTACTAAACAACAGCACTCAGGAGTATAGGAAATAGATACAAACGTATTCGCAGACCTACATAATGTATATACAAAATTTCATTGAAATCGGTTAAGCCGTTTCGGAGGAGTATGGAAACAAACACTGTGACACGAGAATTTTATATACAGTATTAGATTTAGACACGTACAAAATTCAACACTACGCCGGTTTACAATTTGCTGTGCGTTTACAAAATTTTAAATCAAGTAATTTTAAAAAAGTAATAATACTACAAAAATACATCTACATCTCTTACAGAGAAAAATTAGTAATTGTCAAACTACTAAACATAGAGAAAAAATTTTTAAAAATGATGTATGTTAAAACTAGTATTCTACACATATAACAGCACAAACAGCATACAATTATACAAAACAGTTGTCGACTGTCTAATATCTACTGTACTAATGTAAAGAGTATTTTATATGTGGGGAATAAGTGATAAAAAAAGTTGGGATAGTTTGCAAATCGAGTTTAGTTAATACCGTAACTGCAGCTGGCTATCAACTTTTTACTGTTTATGCAGCATAGAACGATATTGTGTTTTAAATACCGCAGCTGCTACATTTTGAGTGTAAGTAATATAAATAAAACAAAATTGCCTGTTTACAATTGCCTTAGAGGAGGCTAACAATCTTAACTGGTTAGAGGCCATGAATCCGTAAGTATGGGACGTCCACTTAGACAGCTACCTTCAGGGTCCTCCCTAGATAGGCGGCGTTTGTGTTTACGAGGTAGAAAATCGATGAAGTGTTAGGTTTGCCGTTGACAGGCGCATGTATACATTATCGCCTCTCCGCCCAAACCACTCAGCTGGCGTGCAGTGCGTTACTAGTATGGTTTTTCCTATGTGACTTTAAGCTGTAACCCAGTTATTTTGTGGGCAGCCTTGTTCGAAGTCTAACAATTGTTTCTATTGTTGTATTTTTCGATTCGTGTTATTAATTTTCCGTATACGACTGTCTGGAAAATCAATTTTTGGCCATTTTAAGGGGTCCGAAAATTATATTCCTAATAAATGTACCGAAATTTTGAACTTTACCGATGTATTTTGATATGTGTGTTCTTATCGTAAATACAGTAAACAGCACACAGACATAACACGCGTTAAATAATTTCGTAAAAAAAAAAGAATAGCTGTAACTTGCAGTAACACTTTTAAAACACAGGTAGGGAGGCCCCTTAAGAAGGCGTGGTACATAATTCAACGCTAAAAGCATTAATCTATAACTGTAGGTTTCTTGAAGCCAATTTGCGAAAATTAAACAATAGCAATCCTAGACAATAGTTTTAGCCACCGTTTTAAACGAAATTGTTTTCTGTGTTACGAAATTCCGAGGCACAATCTCCGACGCCGGAACTTCGTGCATTTAACTGCTGTGCAAGAGATCACGCGTAACGAATTAGTAATTCTGGATAAGTATTTAATCATAAAGTTGGCAGATTATCTAGGATTGACATTGAGTATATTATCCATATTGGCTTCGAAAAAAGCGTAGTAATCAATTGATGTTTTCAGCGTTTATTTATCTACCACGCACTCTTAAGGCTCGGCACCAGTTGTCACAATGAATTTTCGTTTTTTTTTTTTTTTATATTCTGAGAAAAATATTAATTCTGCGATTATACCGTATATTATATATACCTTGCGCTGCAATATATACGTAGCGATTGAGCTGGCAACGTAGATTATAATTAGGGCGCGGTATGTATTAGAGGCAAAATAATGCAACGATTCTTCAATGTAGATTCTAGGTTGCTTAAGAATAAACATTATCGAAATCATTGCTATCTGTCGCCAATTGCTCTAATAAACATAACAATATAAGTATGTTAACATAGTGTGGACCAGCACGAATACCCTTTTGTCTTCCTTTCTCACGCCATGACTCTAAGGCTTCTGGCAAAAATTAATGGTTGTTGATGTATTGTTGTTGTTGTGTTGTTGTTGATTTATTGTTACTGATGTATTGTGGTAGGTGTATTGCCGTTAGTGTTTGGTGTTAACGGCAGTTGAAGAACAGGTTACCAAATGTATGATAGCAACGCTGCCTGTTGGTAGTTGGAGTTGGTACTGTAGTGATTGATGTTGGTCACGAAAGCATTCCAACTCCCATTTCCGGTGGTCCTTGTTCATGGTGTTGGGTGTTGTCGCATAGTTCAGAATATTGCACTTCAAACTACGACCGACCAATCTAATGGCAGTATACGGGGACGTCATATTTAACGCTAACGTGAAAACATTATTAAGCTTCGCTTTATTCCTAATTTCTTCAAACACAAAGCATAACACTGAAATTCGGGTCCGAAACATGTTATCAAGTTAGATTATTTCAGCCACCTATGGCCTGTAACTATGAGATGAACAGCTGTCAATTGTGCCAACCGACAGTTCAACAGCAACCGCCAAATGTGCCATAGGCCTAAGATAACAGTTTCATTCACTTTTAGGAATCCATACGATGTGGTGTCTTTTACTTTTGTGATCACTGCTGTCGCTCGCTTAAATAAATAACTTTTTCTTGGCAGCTGTTTCCCGTTACAAAACAACGAAAATATTGAGGCTGCAATTACATATGAAAATCGATTAAGTTTTCATCTATGTAGCGTCGACATTAAAAATTTTATAGGTTCCACTAAAATAGACATAATGGAGGAAAAAACTGATAAATCCAAAGTGATAGGGATCAATTCCTTCCAAGAGAATTTTTTTTAAAATACTTCGAAAATGTCATTTTTAGGGCTCCGGTGCTCGGGATGAGAAGTAAATTGTTGAATATATAGTCCAATCGTTTTCATTAAAAATGTGTAACAATAGCATACTGTTACAGGGAGAAGCACTGTGATGTATTCCAGCACGGTACAATCAAGGACGGTTGGCGGAGAGATTTTGGTTAGCACGAAAGGCCTATTTGTGCTAGTTTAGTAAGTTTTTTTTTTTAAATCTTTAAAAGTATCTATCGCAAAACTGTTACATAGAAATGTTGAAAATTATTTGTAGTGTGTAGTTTTTTTAAACATAAGTTTTTATAATTTTGGCTAATTATTGACATCAAAGAATTAATTAATCAAGTCGATAACACTAGCCAAAATTTAAAAAAAAATCATGTTTTGAAAAATAGGCTACACAGTATAATAAACGATTTCCAACATTTCAATGGAACGGTTTGGCGATATGCACTCCCTTTCATTATATAAAAAATTCAACTCACAAAACAACTTAAATAGGAACACGTGACCTTCTGCACAGGGCGCCGAGCGGTGTGGAGAGCTTCGGCCGTTACCAGATTATTCGAAAAATGTTCATCGAATATGAGTGATGTCTGTTTAGGAATAGCATTTACAGTTCGTAACACGTATGTATACCGTGGAGGTAAGAATAGTCAGGAGATGACTTGCTGTGAGGTAGTTGAAGGCAACTTTTTGGGATGTCCCATCATTGCGCTGAGGCGTTTTGAGGTTATGGACGCTTCTGTTGATGCGCCGCTAAAACATCTCAAAATAGCGCAAATCAGTGATGTAAGGAGCGAAATTCATCAACTATAAAATTGTTTGGACCGGTGGCATCAGTACGAACTATTTCGTATTGCGATTGGTTAACGAACAGACGTTTGCCAAAATGGGACGCCCAAAATGGTGGCTTCACTTAGCTCCCATACATTGCCACAGGCAGGGCCACCCCTTAGCCGAAGCGTATACCCATTTCATGTTAATCACTAGTCATTAAAGCATATTTTTATCGACCGATTATAGCGAATCTCGGTGTTTTTACGGTCATTGTTAGTAGAGACACGATTTTATGGCGAAAATATTTTTGCAACATTTGGTTTCAATGCGTCATGTGCACATCTTCAGATCTGCTATATCGTCTGTGATTGGATGATTTTACTCTCACTTGCCTTGGCAAATTACAGACATACGGAGTCACCACAATCTTATTCTTATTGGTGCAGTCAAATTGAAAACGTGTCTGAGCAAAGACACGCTGCCAATAACCGTGAAGCAGAGATGCCGATGTGCACGAGAGGCTGAAACAATGTGGGCAAAAACTTTTCGCGACAAAATCGTGGCCATTATTATTAGGTGTGTAAATCTTGCAGTAGGCCTACTATGCTTTAAAATATATAGGCGTGTACGGTATACCTTTGTCTTTAATAATACATAGTAAAATGTTACGTCCTCTACTGAAAGTCTCGTACAGGCACGTTGTCGGCTAGAAGACTGCAAGCTAGTTCAGTGACTAGCTGCTAGAGGCTAGGGACAGACGTGATGCGCCTGCCGTCTCGTCCTTACCGCCTTCGCACTTCTGTCTTGAACGCGAAGTATGTTCAACCATTGGCTGGAGCTCGAACTGCGTGCAGCGTGTTCGGAGTTACGTTTTTGTTCTCAGAGACCAGTAACCGTGCGTCCACAATGCTTATCTACGAAAACAAAACACACTTCAGAATACTTGTGATTGTGACTTTCAAGACACCACACACATTAGAAGCATTATTTTAAAGCTCTCAAACTTGGCTAAAATAGTTTTTTTTCCACGCGGCAGTTTCTCAAGATCTATGTAACGGATTTGTTCGAGATTGAGATCTACAAGTACACTGGGCTTTGCTACAGTGACGCGTTCAATAAAATGATATGGTCGCCGCTTAAAGTCCCACAGTATCGTTACGGCGCGAACACTGCGCGCGCGTTTACGACTTTGGCCGTAGAGGCGATATCACAATACATGAGCCGGTCGACGTCGTTCGTAGCGCCTCATAGTTTTTCGCCTCACACACAAACATACCCGTCATCAAGCAGCCGCCTTGTGGGCGCCGCCTACCAGCGCGTGAGAGGCTCAAAAGCGACGGAGTAGTAAGGTCGACCTTGAAGCGCGCAACAAATTCCGCGTCGCCTCAACGAGCCAAGCGCTGAACTAGCGTGCAAGCTTCCCGCCGAACGATTTTACTATGGGACGTTAAGCGGTGACCATATAATTTTATTGGTGGAAAGCCTGCAACTAAGTTCTGCGCAGGTCGCAATCTGAGTTTCACATACATCCGGTTAGTATATTATGAAGTACGGGAGTCTGAAAAGGCCATTTTTTAGCCATGTCGGAGGGCTCAGAAACAGTGTTTTTAATGAGCGTGGTGTCTTAACAATGAGGTTTCGATCTTATTTGAAGTTTGTTTTCTTTCGTACGTTGGCACAATGGGCACACGTGGAATATTGTCGTAGAAAAAAAAACTGTTTACGATCACGCTGCAACGCATTTGAAGCACGGGGTAAAGGCTCTTTGTCTTCAGCGCTGAAGGAGGGTTGGTGTCGCCCCTCTGTCTTGCTACACGTGTGTCCAAAGAGACACCAGCAGGTCAGGAGAGGATCTTTGTGGTGCAGGGCGGATCGTAAGCAACGCCCTTCGGTGAACGGGAGGACAACTTCGAAGTCCCCCGACACGTAAAGAGTCCTGCGCGCCGTGCAGTCCACTCCGGGGACGCTAATTGCGACAGCCCATCAGTTACACGCCGCCCTTTACATACCCTGCCTGTCCTTAGCATCGCTGTGACGTTGCCAACTCACCTCCGTCCATATATTACTTTTTTCAGTCCCGTATGCTATCTTTCAAGTAACGAAAAACTGTAGGCGTTACTTCGGAGTACGTTTCCCTCTCAGAAAAAAAAAACAGCCGGAACTTGAATGTTTATAAATTTCATACACAGTGCTAAAATAAATGAACGTATTGAAATGAAATAATTAACAATAAAAAGACGTCACGGGCTGCTACTTGACGTACGAAGACATTAGAAAATGTTTTTGCATTTAAAAACATTGACTTTAGGTTTTATTCATTCAAAACATATTTTGTAATGTGTTTTTGTCCGTACATCAAACCGTAGGCCGTGACATGTAGTTTCACTGTAAACTATTTAGTTTCGTTATGTTTATTTGTTTCAGCGGTGCGCATAAAGTCAAAACGTGCAAATTTCGACTTTGAAATGCCAGTATGGAAAAACTGGCTGAGAAAAAAAAAAGTTAAATTTACTCCTAAATAACGTCTACAAAACTGACCCTGTTTGAAACAAATTATGATTTTCCTCCACTTGAAAACATTTAAACAAAGCGAGTTATCGTATAACCTTCTTTACAACGATAATTCGTATTCTGTAATAAAAATAATGCCATGGCTGTCTTTTAAAAGCTCCTGAAATATCAGGACCCAGGGTGTTGTTGCTTGCTATCGAATATGCATGAAAATGGCCGACGTTTTACGTTACGTCCTATAACAATCCTCTTTGGAGAAAATAAATGCAGATGAAATGTGGCTGAGAAAAAGACATAAATACATTATTTTATATTCCCTTGGCGCGAAGGACATATTTAATACAGTAGCCTATGCTAATACTTCTCTTCAAGGGCGCAATGGGCATTAACTTAACACACACATAGTTATTGTAATAAGAATATCGTAAACATAAATACAAGTGCGGAAAGCTTAGTAGTATGGTATAGGAATTTGGCTAAATTGTTGTCAAGAAATTTGTTTTGGTACAGCTGACGACATGTTGAAAAAACCAAATTTCTACATTTGTAAAAAAAACTAAGGATGACCGTGGTATAGCTGAATATCGCAGTATAGTGCAGACAACTGGTTATACGTTTGGGACGGCACTGTCAGCTGAGAATGCGCACTGTGTGATTATAACATTATCGCATAATAGCGACGACGGAATGTAGGTGGAACGAGGAGTTTGTGAAGCTGAGAAGCTAAGGACGGCCGTGATATATCTGAATATTGCAGTATAGTGCAGACAAGTGATACACGTTTGGAACGGTGCAATAGTGTACATGTCAGCTGATAATGGTCACAGAGTGGTTATAAAACTGTAGCTAAATAGCGACGGACGAGTGTAGAGGAAACGTGGGGGCTGAGTGACGTAACTGCGTAGCTAAGGATGGACGCGGTATGGCTGGGCGTGGCAACACACGGCGACGACTGTCACGCGGGGACCTGCTTATTGTCGTGTCCCCGCACTTTATTGTTATTGCGCGTTATCATTTACCAGGCTGGACAGGATGTAGGAGCAGAGACCATGGCAGGGACGTGAGGAGGAAAGGGACGTACAGCTTGGACCGGGTAGCTGCGGGATGGACCAGGTTTAATTAAGATCTGCCTCTTCCTTCCCGGGTCGGCGCGCAAGGGCGCACGGTAGTTTTATACCTGGCGGGTCCCGTGCTGTCATGTCCACGCCGATAAGGGCGGTGTTCGGCCGGCGACACGCCGCACTATCGCCCTTGTGAGCGGACGATCAGGCAATCACGGATTCCCTCTTCTTCTTGGCCAACACTTTTAACTGTCTATGCCCCTCACCCTCTTGTCGTTCATTCCATCCGTGTAACTGTTCAGGTATTTCTGGGACCAACTATTCCCGTCTTTTTTTTTAATTCCCTCCCTTTCCTCGACAGCCTTATCGCTCAGGGCACGCATGTGTACATTAAATTTATCGTCCGAACGACACCCGACTTTAACAAGGCGACGCCGAGGGACATCACGTAATTCTTTCCCTGGGGAGAGTTTGTGGTGATGGCTGAAATTCTCGGAGGCCGCGGAGAGGCGAAGCCAGTGTGACGGACGTGGATGTTCCCCGATACCGTGACGTTTAGGGCGACTGTCGCACGACACCTTGGCGTGCCTGGTTTACTCACGTAAGTCTTCGAAAAGAACCTGTTTGAATAGTTAACGGCAGCCAGTGTTTTCGTCGCTACATTGTAACAACACTAATGCACCTGTAGAAGATAGACATAATTCGTAAAAATAAATCAACAATAATGCTTGTCACTTCAACATAAGGTAATTATATACCTTGCATCAAATGTGAAAAGAAGTTGCTGCAAAATAGTTTTACAAAATTTAACGCCATTAAGATTCTATGGAAAGGAATAATTCGCGAGTTCAGTGACCGACGTGTTAGAATTCACTGCCCTATGCATACTCGAGCCCGTCCATTTTTTCATTGTCTGTTGTTCCAGTGAGTAGCAGCTAATGTATAGGCCATTCACGATAAAGTGAGCACTGCATCAAGTTAACTTACAGTCGTTTTGCAGCCATCTTAACGATTTTTTAATATGAATACTTCCATGTAACTAACAACCAGTGTAAAAGTTTCAATACTCTCAAAAGTTACCATCTATTGGTCCAGTTAAACGTATTTTCAATTAATTACAAGTTATGCTGAGTGCTCAGTATATAGTAAACAGCCAATACAAATGGTTGGGGCTTGTGTATATATAGGACAATGAAGTCTAACACGCATGACGTTGAAATCGCGAAGTATTCCTTTCCCTATTAATAGCTAGAGACAGGCAAAATTTGCGGGTTCAGTGACCTGTAGGCTAGCCTGCAAGAATATCTGTGAACTGAAGCAGACAGCAGATGCTTATCAGCTGCTTGTTGTTAAAGTTATATAGGACTGTGTTAGTTACATTATTGGCTCAGAGACTTCCGCACTCTAAATATGAATTAGTGAATATTCACCTATTCACGCCGATGGATGGAGTAGTTTCAACATACTGAATAAGTGAGAAACCATGTGAAATCAGTGACTTTTTAACTGATTCCGATAAATAGTTCCAACATTCCACAAGTTAATTAGTGAATGTCCACAGATTGTTTAGTAATTTTTCACTGATCCAATAAGTGAAAACTGTTCTTTGAAAACAACTGAATAAACCGGTGAATATTCACTTGTGATATCTTGGCACTCTTGAAGAAAATCAGTGAATATTCACAAATTAAGAAGTGACTACTTTCACTGATTCAAATTGTTGAAACTGCTCCATCTATCAGCGTGAATCAGTGAATATTCACTAATTCAGATATAGAGTGCAGGAGGTGTCAAATAAGTCAAAGGCCAATTGCGAAAGTGACACAAACTTACAGTTGTTGTAATTCTAGCTTGTGCTCAAATTAAAACGCGAAATTTTCAGGTCTCTATTTATAACTATTTACACAGTAATGGCGATAGTCAGGAACCCTTGTTTTTCGCGAAAAGAATTTTGCCCCACTTTGTTTCCGTGCCTTACGTGCACATCTGCAGTTTTGCTTTGTGGTCAGTGATTGGATATTTTAACTGTCGCGAGCCTTGGGAGTCTACTGGCAAATCACAGATGTGCGTTGTTGCAGGAACATTATTGTAATTGGCTCAAGTAAAATGAGGCACGGCTCTTCACATAGACACGCTGCCAATAACCATGAAGCAGAATTGCAGATGTGAAGTAAGGCTCTGAAACAAACTGGGGTCCCTAGCGATAATATTTTGCACCATTTGATTCCAATATCCTATGTTCACATCTGAAGTTCTGCTTCATGGTCAGTGATCGGATGTTTTGGGTCTCACTTGTCTTGATGTTCTGCCGGCAAATCACAGACGCATGGTGTCATAATAACCTTATTCTGGCTGATGTACACAAAATGAGGGACGTACCTGAACAAAGGCAGTTTGCCAACGCGACTATACCAGAGAACAGTGGCGGTCCGTGGGTTGTTGCCAGGTGGGGCTGCAGATAGTCGGGACTGTACACTCTTGATGAAGGCGCCGTAGACCAACGACCAGGAAATATTTGCCGGCTACTAGATGTGTTGTGACCACACAGTAAGTAGTAAGGGGCACCTGCACCTCAGCGTGTCAGTGGCTGTAGAGTCAACCAGTGCACAACCCTGTACAGCTCTTGGCAACTGCAGCCCTACCTGGCAACAACCCACGAGCCGCCACTGCCAGAGAATATTTAGGAGTACAGAAGTGAAGTAGCTGATAGGACGGCAAACTCAGTTACACACGCCAGCAAAATGGCTGCCCTGGCCAGCAACGTGGCTAAAACTCCTACAACCAATCAGCGTAAGGCGGCTGCCATGTTAGTCGGCAGCCAGAACAATAGGAAAGCTACCATAACATGCATGAGCCAAACTGACACGGGGCTTGTACCAAAAGTCCCGAACAGCCAATGAGCGGGAAAGTTCACCCTATCAAATGTGCCGCCATGTCATTTCACGTCTGTTTTAGTATTTATTCTGTGATAGTGTAGATATCTGTAAACTTGGGAAAATTAAGTTACCTAATTCTTGCACTAAGCTGGCGACGTTATATTGAAGCCTAGCAAACAGTAAACTTTTCCTACGATAACCCTAGCACTGCTGTACGTGCAGAATAACGGTTCAGTTTGGTGTACTGATAGTTGAATAAACACTTGGTCTTAGACCTACGCTCTAGGACTAAGATTTCAGAGGAGGGCCAGGTGGTTACGGCTCTTGCGTTGCCAAAATAATAAAAATAAAAACACGTCGTTGCATAGCTGAGTCACGTGGGTGTGTGGGCAGCTGGAATGCTTGTGAGGATATACAGCCGGTGTAGGACTAATGTAGGAGGCTGACGAAGGGGTGGTATTTCCGGCGAAGAGTGGTGGTGCGGAAGTGAGGGATGAAGCCACTGTTGACGTGTGACGAGCCGCAGAGGGCCTCAAGAACTGACGGCCCGGCTGGAACAAGTCACTTCTCCCTGGCAGTCAATAGCAGTGGGATTATGGTCTTAGCGGGGGACTGCAGCTCCCCACCTTCCCCTCAAACTCCATGACCCACCGGTCTGGCCATACTCTCTCTTGTACCAGTTCTTCTCCTAAAGGTCTATACACAACAGATAACATAACAGCAAGCATAGAACATAGTTCGTTTGCACAAGAACTAACCTCTATGTATCCTTACCTACCGATCCACAACTGCAAATAAGTGTTCGTGTTCATAAGAGTTGCTGATATAGGAAATTGTAATATTTCACTTCTTGTGCGTACGCATAGGACAATAACCAATCACAGTAAATCCTTTTGTGGATGTTTGTTAAGTTGGTTTAACCTCCAAAATAAACAAGATTAAAATAAAGCTGGAATACGACATTTTATTGTTAGAAGTTATGTTTATATGTCATAAACAATGTTTTAAGTCATGCTGTTTTCTCTATATTTCCTATTATCTCCAAAAAAATTCCACTACGAATAGGTTTTAATGGCCTTCAGTTGTCTTGGGGCCGTTAGACTATTCGCCTCCCCCCAAAGCGATTCGGGTTCGATTCCCGGTGGGGTCAGTCCCCGGATTTTCACATGTGGGAATCGTGCCGGATGATGCCGTTGGTCGACCGGTTTTCTCGAGGATCACCCGTTCCCCTAACGCCTTTTTTTATTGCGGTGCTACTCAATACTCTCCGCCACCAGCGTTGAAGATCTCGAAGTAAGCTCTGACTAAAATCTCTCACATTCGGTTGCCAGCAACGAATATTTCAGATTCGACAAAAAATGTAATTGACTAAACATTTTATGTTGTAAGAAACCAGTTGTGAATGAATTTTGCACGAGACTTTTAGCTGTGCATAGTTTCTACTGTTGTATTATATGTCCTGTGCTTATATTTTTTAATTGTGAATCAACCTTAAATGCCTATACATAATAGAATACTTTAAGAGTTGACTGTACGTTCCCGTTAGTTTAATTGATTCGTAAATACACAAAACAAACGTAAAGTTATAGTAAAGACAGTTGAAAAACGATTAAGAATCTGTTTCTAGAAACGGAAGTATTGTGGCGTAAATAATTATATAATTTCCATAAAAGCATGTCACGTCAATACTCCAAAAACAAGCCCAATTGTAACACTTTTTTCCATTCATTATAATATTTTCAGAACATAAGCAACGCCTTATAATGACGAAACTTACAGTTCATTTAAGAATACTTTTCTAACGTTATTTGAAGGTTTTCGAGAACATTTAAGAAACACCTGTTGCATTTTTCATGAAATCCCAATACTAGAGAATAAAACAATACTAAAAAAAACATATTTCATTGCAACATACATAATCAGCTGGTTCCTTGCGAATGGCCATCTTGAATTTGACTTTATGTTTTCAATTTACTGGAAACGTAAATCCAAAGACGTTAGAAGGATCAAGATGGAGCATGTCGCCGGGAATTGTAACAAAACAAATGCTTGACATGGCTGGTATCAATATGGCCGACTAATTAAAAAATTGAGGAAATATTAGTTAGGAGGTGTGTAAACAGGGCTAAAATATAGAGTTTTCAACCTAAAACATCTATTAAAGAGCATAATACATTCATCTACCATTAAAAATTCCTGTCTGACGTGAACTTTTGAGGTTAAATCAGTATGGCGGCTGGCCAATTTGGTGGCTACCTCTCCCCCCTCTTGGCTTCACTCCCCTCGCCGTTATTCAGACATTATGTTACCCCCGTGCGTAAAGCCAAGGCTGCTAGACTTTAAACTTTGACGACGCCATTGTGTACGACTCCATAAGAAGCAATGTAGGGACGACCTATAGAAAGTTATCGTAAAGTCAAGTGCTATAGTTTTCGATTGTGTAACCGCCTTGACACAGTCTCATGAAGGTGTTCACTCAAACGAAGTAATATATTTCGCGACGCAATCGTAGTTGAAATTGTAAATATAGACGTGCCTACAGGGTGAGTCATCGCCTCTCCCTTCCTAATATAGCAACTCAAAACGAATATTTCGCAAACGAACTTGTGTTAATACAAATATTGCCGTCTAAACTAAGCACAATCATTAAGTGAACAACTAATTTTGGGCGATTTTGTATATTATATTTACCTTTACGTAAAATCACACTTCATAAAGTTTAGCATACGGTTTTTCCTTCCTACCTCTTAATTAAAGCGTCCAGGTACGTGAGTGACTGTACAAACTAGTGGAGGTATTACTTATATACGTCTTGTATAATTATTTATTTTTTATTGCTTAGCTTAAAACCTTACGTTCAATAGGCGTATCCGTTTCTATTTTATTTATTTATTATTAACTCAAGGCCCTGGTAGATATAACGGGGAAATTAGGTATAAGAAGGCCAGTACATTCCCAGAATTCGCCTTGAGTGATTTTGGAAAACCCTAGAAAATCAAAATCAGGGTGACCCGAGCCGGGAATCGAACTAGATTCCTTCCGAACGTTTAGCGTTTTACCATTTCTCCACTACGTACGCTTGTACGTACTTAAACATTGATATTGTGTACATTGATTAAGCATTAAAGTAGTGTTTTGAATGCTAAAGTTTCAACGTGAAATTACTGGAATAATGTCTAGAGCTACATGAAAAACGTGGTATTTTGATATCTTTGAAAGAAATTTCTTTAAATGAAATAAAATAAATGTTTGCTCACGAAATTAGAGCAAATAATTTTCTTTTAAATTATTTTCTATAACAATATTTCTTAAGGAGATTTGTGTAGAACATGTTTCTTTGTCTGAAATAAACATAATTAAATTTGGTCTATTAAGAGTAAATATTAATTTTAGAATGATTCCCAATTGTGACATTTATATCGTATTTAAAAATAATTTTGTATTTATTTAAGTATTAATAATTTAAAAATTTCTATTTTAAGTATTCGAAATATAATGTTACTACTATATATTTCTATGAATTTAAACGTTATGTGGTAAAATATTGAGTAACAATACATTACAACATCTTATTAATAGGAATACCCGATTTTCGTAAAACTATTATGCACCAACTTCAGTGCTGTATGTAACTCAGCTCTGCTTCTGTTCAGTGATCGACGTGTGATGTCTTAGTTACCTCCTTCTGACTGGCACAGTTAAGGCTCGGGTTCAGTCGCCATATTGAATTATTGTATTTTTCTCTCTTATGAAATTCTGAGAAGAAAAACGTGAAATTTTTTACTATAATATCAATTCTATTTCCTTTGCACTATAATAAAAGCATCACAGTTGAACTTCCAACGTATATTTAAACCGTAATTAGTCGAGCTTATTTTTTTAATATTCTTAATTTTCTCAACTAATTACGGCTTAAATATACATCGAAAGTTCAACTGCGATGTTTTTTATTGTAGCGCACGGTAAATAGAATTTATATTATAGTAACAAATTTCCCATTTTTCTTCTCAGAATTTCATAAGAGCGAAAAATAAAATAATTCAATATGGCGGCTGATGCCGAGCCTTAAGGTGGCTGCCTGAGTGGACGTATTTTGCCCGCTCGAGGCCCAGAAGAGCCTCATGTCTCCCCCTAGCCACTGCACGCAGGTCACTGACCTGACGTGTAGTCTTCTCGCCTACAGCGCGGCTGTGTGAGGCGTTCAGTGGTGAGCCTATCATTATATGACGTTAAGTTACATCAAAGACAAAGGTTAGAGATGATGGTTTATCGCGGGAAAACTTGAGTGTTTCCTGGATTTCAACACACGTTCAGCTTACCAGAAGATTACTGGCTTTAGCTCGTGCTTGGAGTTGTTACCCTATTTGACTGAACCAATGAGAATCCCGATATTGAAATATCGGATGCCTGTTATTGGTCTGCAGACAACTAAGAAGTATATCACCAAATCATATATGTAGCATGAAACTATAGCGTTTTCAAGGATATGTTCGCACAAAACATTTTCGCAACATATACCATCATCTCTAATAAAGGTTTGTTGTACACCCCTAATACGTTTTTATGAGTTCTGCGCTAAGATTTACACACATAAATAAGACCGCAAAAACTGTCATTTTCGCCATTTCCGGGAGCTACAAAATATGCTTTAATTTTTAGTGGTGAGCCTGAAATGGGTAAACACCTGTGGCAATGTATGGGAGTTCAGTGAAGCCGCCATTTTGGGCGTCCCATTACGACAACCGCCTGTTCCTCCAATTCCAAAACGAATCAGTTCGTAATGATGCCCCCGGTCCGAGCAATTTTATAGTTAATGAATTTTGTTCCTTAACATCGCTAAGTTGCGCTACTCTGAGATGTTTCTTATTTTGTAGCGGCGCATCAACACAAGCGTCCATAACCTCAAAACGCCTCAGCGCCATGATGGGACACCCAAAACCTGGCTTCAACTACGTAACAGCAAGCCATCTCCTGACTAATCTCTGTACACCGCTCGGCGGCCTGGGTTGACGGTCCCACAATTGCTAATAACTAGAGAACGGAAAAATTCGCGGGTTCACTGCCCTGTAGGCTATCTTCCAAGAATATATATATGTATTCAAGATTAAGATTAATATTATATATTTTTTGTAAGTTTGGGTTAGTTCTGATTTTTTTATTATTTTTTTGTTTGTTAAATATAAATGAAACATAATCATATACAACTGTCACCTTATGTAACTAAACAGTTATAACTGTACAATAATGTATAGGTTTAAGTTTAATAATATAACTATCAACTATATGTAGAGACAAGCAAAATTCGCGTTATTTTCTGACAGCTGACTAGACTTCTAGTAACTATAGGCTTGTTGGACGTCTCCCGCTGGCCGATGTTGTTGTAACTTGCCGCGGAGAATGCTTACACGGTAGACAGGCCAATCTCTGTAAAGATCTAACACACGTGAATGACAACACATAAAATTTCGTGGCCAATTGAATCGCAGATTATGCTGTGTTGTGTACAGGAAAGTGAAGTTTAGTCTGGTACCAAATGATAACACGAATTTTGCATGTCTCTAACTATATGTAATTCTTGTGGTTTATCTGTTTGAACACGATCTGTTGTAAACCGGCCAATGGCCAAACACTTCGTGGATAAATATAATAAATAAATAATTAAACATCAGCTGTTCATTGGATCTTGTCGCACAGTAAAACCATATTATTGGGCTTGCACTTAGTTGCTTCTTTATTATTGCTAGAGGTACGTCAATTTCGCGGATTCATCTGGCAGCAGCCTAGACTTGTCAGTCCTATACACCCACGTGCCACAATCGATTATCTATTGGCTTATAACCGTACAAGAAGGTAGCAAACGATAGCACTTCGCATTATTTCCTTTCTTACTATACTGGCTTGCAGTAGTCAAACGCGTTTCGTAACAGTCGCCAGCAAGTCACAGACATGACAATGAAGTATACATAATTGGCGTTCAACCTGACCTGGAATGTATCTGCGAAATTTACGTACCTCTAATCATTGCCCGTGTACCATCCAGGAGGTGTCGCATTGAACCAATGAACCAAAAGCGAATTGTGAAAGTGAAATGAATTTACAGCAGATTGAATCCTAGCTTGTGCCCACATTAAAACGCGTATTTTTCAGATCTCTACTAATAACAAACCTGCACGTATGTTGGTAGTGTGTCGTTGTGAATCGCCGTAAATTCAATATTGTAATCTAAGAGTCGCAACTCAGGCGCAGACTAAATACTAATACAGACGTGAACTGACGTGGCGGCTCGTGGTTGATACCAGCCCCGTGTATGTTTGGCTTCTGCTTGTTGCGGGAGCTTTCCTATTGGCTAGGCTACGCTGATTGGCTGTAGGCGTTTTTTCCATGTTACTGGCAAGGACAGCAATTTTCCTGGTGTGTGTGACTGAGTTTGCCGCCCTATCAGTAGAGGTACGTCAATTTCGCGGATTCATCTGGCAGTAGCCTAGACTTCTCAGTCCTGTACATGCACTGGACACAGTCGATTATTCATTGGCTTACAACCTTACAAGCGAGTAGCACGCGATAGCTGTAGGAATTATTTCCTTATTTACTACTGGCTTGCAGTAGTCAAATGCGTTTCGTGACAGTCGCCAGTTAATCAAACACGTGATTATGAAATATACATTTTGGCGTTCAACCTGACCTGGAATGTATCTGCGAAATTGACGTACCTCTACCTATCAGGCATTTCACTTCTGTATTCCTAAATATTCTGTTCTTCAGGCCTGGGTTGAAACTGACAGCCAACTGGGGCAGCAGTCAATGTACTATATATATAAACAAACAGCTGAGGCTCGAGAATGTACAGTGAGTGTAAGTCTAACCTGCAGATCTTCGAACTCGAGAAAGTTCCCCGTGTCTAAGCACGCGTGCCGGCCTCAGTATTGTAGTCGGTTAGCCGCCGGTCTACGGTGCGAGAGGTTATGGGTTCGAATCCCGGCTCGGGCATGGATGTTGTGTTGTCCCTTCACCTCACTTCAACCTCATCGGATCTTAAGGAGCCTCCCTACCTGCGCCTCAAACGCGTTACAGTGTGTTACGACTATTTTTTTCTGGCGAAACTATTTACCGTATATAGGCCTAATATATTTATATATACGTAAAGAACACGTTCTTCAAACTATGTCGATATAGATTTAAAAAATTTGGCACGTTTATAAGAAACAATATTTTAGGGGCCCCTCGAAATAGTCAAAAATAGTTTTTCCAGACTACCATGTCTGTGGACATAACAACCGGATTTGAAAATCGCAACTATAGAAACAAGCATTAGACTTTGAACTACACTCCCCACAAAAAAAAAGTAATGTGGTTACAGCTTAAAGTCCCATAGGGAAAAGGAAAATAATAAAGCACCGTACGCCATCTGAGTGGATTGTGCGGAGAGGCGATAATACATTACATACGTCGGCCAACTGCAACCTTACTGCTCCGGCCTCACACACACAAACGCAACCTAGGGAAAACGCTCTAAGCACGCGCGCATGGTGTGCTGCAGGAGACATGCACGATACTGTACTTGTGTATTCTCGGCGGAGTTGAGAGACTCACGTGTGCGGGCAGGCGAGAGACGACTAAGCCTCGCACAATGGCGCCACTTACCTATAGGCATGTTCGGAACGGGGAAGGTGGGGTATGGGGAAGTCTGGACCAGAGAGGAGCGACCTGCTGCGCCACCTCCCCCATACCACCATGCATTGTTCCGAAAGTCAAAAGCTCGTGCTCAGAAAGTTTTGAAAACGGGCGGGACCTCCGTGAGCGAACCACCGACTGTAAGCTGCTCCTTGTTATCTTGACTTTTCCTGAAAGACTGAGCCTTAGTGTGAAAACTCAACATTTCCATGGACTTCTAGACAGCTTACATCCTGACATTCTTTGAACACACCCTAGGCTGACCCACATTTTGCTCCAATGACTTGATGGTATCTCACCAGAGGGTTCCCCAGTTCGATCTCAGGTCCTGTTAGGAGGGAATCTCCCAAATGGAAACTGTGACATGTACTGTAATGGGCATTCCCATAACCTCCCCGTCATTTAGGTGGCCTCCTGGGTGACATATTTTGCATGTTCGATACTTGGAAGTACTGAACACTAAAGGTGAAACAACATGTGCATTACGCCTTTCCCTAGTCTCTAGGTGTGAGTAAGTGAACTGGCATGCAGTCTTCTTACCCACAACTCGCCTCTATGAGTGATCACTAGAGGTACGTCAATTTCGCGAATTCATCTGGCAGCAGCCTAGATTGCTCAGTCCTGTACACGCTCTGGATACAGCCTGCCTCTCAGGCAGATGGCCAGAGGGTATCGCACCGTGGATGAAGCTGCTTTCGCCGGAGCATGAAATAAATTAAGCCAATCTTTTGCAACTTTTTAAAAGTACAAAATAGTTTGACGTTGCCCGTGACACTTTTCTTCAGTGTGGATTAATTCATTTCTGTAATTAAAATGGTTTTACTTTCTTATATAAACCGTTTTACGAAAATTTTGATGTTGTCGTGCCACTAAACAAAAACTACGTAAGCTAAACATTTTCATCGCTGTAAAAATCGACACAATGTACGACTACGGTACATACAATATGATGTACAAATAAAAATATTATTGAAATAATAATAAAAGTGTTGGGTAAACCTCTCCCCCCCCCCCCCCATTTAATCACACAATTCATACATAATTGTTTTATGCAATCATGAACGAAGATATTTTTTGTGTTAATATCCTACTCAAGAGCGAGTGGTAGATAAATAAACGCTGAAAACAGAAACTGATTTCTACGTTTTTTTTCGAAGCCAATATGGATAAAATACTCAATGACAATCCTAGATAATGGTATTTGCCAACTTAATGAGTAAATATTTATACAGAATTACTAATTCATTACGCGTGTTCTCTTGCGTCGCAGTTAAATGCACGAGGTTCCGGCGTCAGAGATTGTGCCTCAGAAGTTTCTTAACACTGGAAACTATTTTGTGTTAAACGTTGGCTGAAACTGTTGACTAGGATTGCTATTGTTTCATTTTCGCGAATTGGCTTCAAGAAACCTACAGTTATATATTAATACTTTTAGCGTTGAAATAAGTACCACGCCCTCTGAAGGCCACCGCCCGACAAATAGCGGTGTCGCTGGTTATTCACGATGAAATGAGCATTTTTAGTACAGCCCAGTGGTTATAAAGTATCTACCAGTAATCTTATAACAGTCCGTCGTTTGTTTTACTATAAATATAGCATTGTCGGTAATAAGCACAGTGTACAGTTTTCACATAAGTGACAGTTAACATCCGAGTTCATTTTAATTACTGGTAATTATTTCGTCAAGATGCTGTTTTAAGTGCTCGTTCTACCGTGGAAGACCTGTAGAAACGCTTGGCCGTTCAGCCGAGGACGTCTCGTGGCCGACTGCTGTAGCTGCACGACTCTACAAATGCGAGTTTGACGCGACAGCTGTCACAGACGAGAGAGGTGGAAGGTTACAAAAAAAAAGAGGAGGGGGCTACAGAGAAAAAAATGTTGCGAATTTTTCAAAGTAAGCAACACACAGGTCGAGCAAACAGCAATGATAGATTTGGTTAAAAATCATAACCACATATTATACTCGAAAAGAAACTAAAATACTTAGTTGAGGAGCATTTTTTCAAAACTAATTATCTCCACAAAATGTAACTTTACAGGAGAGAGGAAAAATATGTATCCTCTAAACGGTTTTTAAAAGAATTAAAAGTAGGGTACCCAGTCAGAGCAACAATGAGGTACCAAAAATGCACTGTTTTAGATACGACACACTGAGTTTTAACAAAGAATGGGAATAAAATACGTTTTGAAAAATAAAAGGGTTTTTAATATATGAATAGACCAGCAGGACAGCAAATGTTTCAAGGTTGACAACTATGTACCTATAGGTTACAATGCTGCTATCTCTTGCGACAGAATGACAGTAATGTATACGAAGAGTGAGACATTCAAATACATATATGTATTGATTTATTCAGTTTTGAAAACAACAAACATTGCAATGTATATCATCACCGAGATTTATCTTGACTTTTAATGAGAATTATGAGTTATTCAGTTTTGTTACCAAAATACATTTTCCAATAGCCTTACCAATGGTAAATATTTGTTTTAGATCAAAACACATTCCATCATCCTATTTGGTAGAAGTGGTTTATACAGATTTGGTCATAAAACAAAATTTTAAATTTTTTGGAGATATTGAGTTTTGAAAAATTACTCCCCTATTGTATCAAGTGCTCCATTTGTACTAAATGAATTTTCACAATTTAAATTTGTTGCCTAAATGTTTTGTTTGTATACATGATAGATTTAATTGGACAGTGTACTTTCAACGTTGTATTGCGAATCTCCTAATATTATATTGTTAAATATTATATATTATTGTAACAGATTATTTATATTATTATATGTAGTTTTAAATATTTTGTATCATATACACGTATTTCATTTATGTGTATTACATTTACATAATATATTTGACAAATCCTGTTCAGTATGTACTGACAATCTAGGATGCCACGAAATTAAATGAAATGAAAATGATCTTGCAGCTACGTTGACGTAGAGGCATTTACAAACTGAATAAACTGAAGGAGTTAGAAGTAAACGTATGAAGTAAGCAGCAGAGTTGCAAAAATTAAGCACACACAATTACGAGGTTACATATTACATTCAGACAATTGGAACATGCTTTGAATATTGTATTTTTGGCTGTAAATACGAAACTGAAGGTTATGGTTAAATGCGTTTAGTAAAATAATGAGGAAACTGTCATTGTGAGACTTATGAACGACGCTCTGCTAGAATTTACGATTAAAAACTTGCTACATGGCAAATTACATTTCCTTAAAATTGCTCCGTATTGTGTGTAAATTACAAATGGCGCCATGGGAATACCGATCTTTACTGTGTACCACGTTAACTTACGATGTCCACTGCCGAGTTGCTCACTAACAGTTCAATTGCGTATGATTCGGCTTAAGCCAATGTCATGGAAAAACATTCTAAGTTCTACAGCCTTAATGCTTATGATTTTTATTGTTTAAATTCCCGAACAATACATTATTTATTATTTCTTTGCAGCTGGATCAAGAAGAACCACAGTTCTCCTAGATGAGTATTAGTCTTCAGCATGGTTGCAAATATGGTCTTTTTCAATGATTTTAACACCCATGTGTTTCTTTATTTCATGATTCTGTGCATTCCGGAGTAATAAACGGCGATTCGTATTATTTATGTAAGTACGCGGATGTTTGGCTGTCCGAAGTTCTATTATTTTTAATTTATTGCATTCTATAGATCTTGTACAATACAACACAAATCTGGTTAGGTACAATTTTTCTTATTTTTCCCTTCTTTATTTTTCCTTTCCATGAAGAAATAAATACTACTTTACATGTCCATCCAAGATGTTTATGAAATTTTAATGTACAAAAGAAAAAAAATAGAATGATTTCTATACAAATAAACACATGACCGAGGTTGAAAACATGTTTAACAGTACATTATATAAAACACGAGTACGATACAAAATTGGCTACGATAAATTTTTTTCGTCTTCTCTATTTATTTTCCTTTTCCATGAAGGAATACATACTTATTTAAGTGTCCATCCAAGATATTTATCAAAGAAAGAACAGAAATGGATCATTTAGGATACATAAAAATAAGCACATGACCAGATATAAATTTTGTAAAGTTAATTTGAACAATTTAGAAACTCATGCAAATAGTAAAATGCATTTGATAGTAAACGGTTCTTTAACTACTTATTAAATGCTTTATTGCATTAGTGTCTTGGGCGCACAGTAATTAATCGTAAACTAACCCAGCTGTATATGTGGGAGATACAAAATTTAAAACGAAATTGCTATAACTCTCAACTTTATATAATAATATAATAATTATGTTACATAGCTTTCTTTATTAAACTGAATTCTGATATAGAAAACATAACATAAAGTACAACACTATAGAAAACACAACTTTACATCTTGTTTTGTAGTCTGTGTAAAAGTAGGTCTATTACCGTTTATTAGTTTCCTTGCAACTTTTTTGAAGACTTTCTTTAAGAAATAAACGAGTACTTAAATGATATACGAATTTAATTGTAAATACTTTAATCATAAATACACTCAGCGAAAAGTAGTTACGACTTATAGACTATGATAAAAGTTACCCTATTTTTGCGCATGATAGAAATTAAATGCTTTTTGTGACTGATTTTGATGGGTTTATTACATTTTATCTGTTTCACTTATACATAAATGCCGTTTCCTAAAAACTAGTTGCGAAGCCATTATTTGCTGAGAATATTTTGTGAGTAAACTGAACCAACTCCTTTAAAGCTGTGTCTTTCCCAGGAAAATTTGGATTTCAAGATAGAATATAGTGTAATTTTATTGCAATTTTCGTAACGAAACATTGACTTTCTACTGGTAAAAACATTACTAATTTTTTAAATATATAACACAAAATTGTTTTGGTTAAGGTGGAGGGGGGTGGGGTGATCATATCCTCCAAAAAAAACCCTTCCCCTGTCTCGCCACTGCTACAAACATACCACAAGTTTCAGTCCCATAAAGTACTGTTGTAAATAAGTTCATGACTGTCTCATCTACCAAATAAATCACTCAGAATGTCTTCTGCTATGTAAAAGTTCATTGAAGATTCTAACAAAGGTTGACGAAGACGCCAAATTCGCCAGTTACGGACATAACTTAGTGATCTATTCCGTAGCATGACGTGATTTCTATGATGAATACACACCCGCCATCTTAGATTTATTTAACACGTGATCTAACTATTGTTTTACTTAAATTATCTCCGATAGGCGTAGATATAGCTTGTTGGACACTTAAAACGAAATGTTGATGGAATACTTTTATTGCTATGGCTTGCAGAGTTGCAGAAGTGAATTCTAAAAGTTTTAATTTCGGAAAAATTGCACACAGGTTATGAGGGAGAAAAATATGAACCGCACTTCACCAGAGAGGATTCAGCCAGTGAAAGACGAGGGCAGCGAGCTTCAGTTGAGTGGAAGGAGGCGCGGACAGATGCGGTGGTGTTTGTATAGTAAAAGAAGAGGGACCTGCGAAGTGGCTAGGGCCGGTAAGCCGCGTCACAATGGTGGCAGTCCCTGTTGTTGTAGCAGTGAGTGACAGATACACAAGTCAGCTAGGAGGCTGGAGAGGGCGCGATCCCCTGCCGTAGATATGTATCTGGCCACACAGCCTCCACAACAACACTACACTACACCACACCTGGCCGTGTGTCAGCTGCCCGTCATGTCTGCCAACCACAGCTCGCCTAGTGACATTAAGCGATTCCTGCAATCGGTCTGTATTACACATTAAACTGTTTTCTTGGAAATGCCCCGCTGTGAGCTAATGATGCCGAGATGCAACTAAATTCCTTTCCGGAATTATCTGCATGTTATATGCTTCCAGGCAGCAGCTAATTGGGTAAACCTTCCCTAATTCGGGAAACTAAGGCTTCGAATCTGAGTTATTTGTTACGTTTTTTACTTGCTTTTTTTTGGTGCTTGGGAGCACGTTTGTGTTATTTTATTTTAAATCACTGACTGAATTCCTTGTGGAATTATATATGTTTATCTTTGTTTGTCAGTTGCAAACAAAGTCCTTTTGTTTGTTTACTTGTCTGTTTGTTTGTGTGTATTCTCTGGTTTTCTGTGAGACTGAGAGACCATTTTCTGGAATGGCGTTTGTCCAAAATACTTCTTTATTTTGTAACTTATTGCAAGAATCGTTCAAAAATAACATAAGGCTTTGAACTTCAGTAACAGAAATGTGTTAATCAGTTTAAGTATGATCTCATATTTGATACATTAGTCACTTATTTCCGAAATACTACACACGCCTGCTCTCTGTTGGTAACCTCGTTAACTTGTAATAATGATCCTTTCCAGTTTTGTGAAGCCCGCAAAGTGGTTTATCACGATATTAAGCCGTATCGCGATATATAGTCAGTTTACCCTACTGGCTTTTCTTTATAGGTTTTAATTTTTACTGTGGGGTTTTTCTGCAACACTGATGCATTTGCTTGTAGTGGCGTACGCAAAACAAAAATGGTTAAATTTGTTACAGCTCACCCTACCTCACACTCACAACTCTACATACGTGAATGTAGCGTGGCTTGAAAACATGTGTTCACATATAAACATATCTTCATATACACCCTTCGCTGTGAGACTGCTTACTAAATCCATAAATTCTCAATGTATTTTAAGTTCTAACTTATCCTAATATCTTAAGGTAGCTGTATATTTGCGTAGCACATTTTAGAATTAGAAAGACTGAAATGTCTTTTGAATCACAAGTAGGCTAACTCCAGAAAGATTCCATTATTTACTGTGTAAAAGATATCCTCGTTCAGGCGACGTTTTGTGAAATGTGTCTTTTACAGAAAAACGTATCATTTGTTAACACATTTGATGAAAAGTTTTGTTCTTTGAAAACAAAATCATTTCTGTAAGTCATTGGTTACGTTGGTACTAAGTCGGCTATTTGCTGAAAAACCCACTGTTCACTTTTGTATAAATCTCACTCTCTTATGTCTTACATTAGTTTACCAACATTCGATTATTTATTCTTAGAACAATATTGAAAATAAAGCTATTCGACACGTGTACTTATTTTTTCGCTAGACCAACGTTGTATTACCAACACTATTCCAATAAAGGTTAGGTTATTTTTAAAAGGAAAATGTTGTATTCATTTAAACATTTGCCCGAAAGTTTAATATTTAGAAATAGAAAAAATTATGTGTAGGCCTACCTAAATTCGTTAGGCTAGAACTGAGTTGGAAAACATGTATTTAGCTCTAAATGTAGATGTTTTAACAATATCGTGTAACCAATATAATTAAAAACATTTTTAAAAAATTGCACTGGTTGTACACTTTTGGGAAACACGTAGTTAATTATATGTACTTGCTGTTCCTTAAGACCATTATAAGTATGTATTTACGTTTACAGCCGACATTTTTTGTTCCAAAGTCTGAGCAAGCTCTAAGACGATGTAATCAAAATTCCAGAGAATAACGTTAATCCTATGCAGCACACCTCAATTAAATATTAATTTGTAATTGTATGGATTAAAATGCCTTCCAGAATATTTAAAAGAAAAATTCTGAAATGGACCTAAGCTTATAGGTCACCACAAAATAATATGTAATTATGGACCTTACAAAATTTTTTTGTGGTGACCACATTTTTGGCTGCTCCCAATAGTTTTTGCAATGACCACAAAAAATATTTAACCACCATAAAATAATTCGATGAGGTCCATATTGAAAAAAAAGTTTCTCTGTGTATCGCTGAAGTTTTTGGACAAATGCGGAACAGAAAAGCGTTCCAGGACCCTCGTGCTGGGGACTTCTCACACTGTTTATCATATCGTTAGCGCTGAGTTTAATGTCATAAACAGGGAATTTTATTCTGGTATAACAATGTTTACTCACTTATCTCCGTTAGAATGTTTCTTTTCTTACCTTAGGTTAGGTTAAATCTTCCACCAGATAGGAAATTAATTTAACCATAATTATACCCACGATTTTATGGCAAAAGTATTTTTGCACAAATGGGTTTCAATACCTGTGCATATCTGCAAATCTGCTGTCATGGGATGTCTTAACACTGTCTTGTCTTGGAGTCCTACTGGCAAATTACAGACGTATAGTGTCACAATTTACTTATTTTGATTGGAGCACTCAAATGAGAGACGGGCATGAAAAAAACACCCAACCAATAACCATGAAGCAAAGCTGCCAATGTGCACGTAAAGCATTAAAAAATTGCGGAAAGTAAATTTTCTCGAGAAAGTCGTGGCTCTATTTATAATGTACGAATTCTGCAAGGGAATACTACTACTGCTATCTGAGCTTGTGTCGGGATGGGTTCAAGTATATAATGCCAGCTTTACCGATGGTAACCGAGAGTTCACGAATGCAACGTCTTCATTTTGGACGACGAAGTATATTTTTATGTTACGTTACGTGAGTGTGCTATTTTTCTGTTGTGTAATTTATGTTGAAGTTAAATACGCAGGCGAAATTCGTTGGCGACAAGTCTCTTTCCAGATACTTTCGGTAAGAAGTTCCTAGGAAGTTCAAAAACATCGTTATGGGGACAGAAATTTCAAAGGTTGGTTTTGATTGACCCCATTCGGACACCAACGCAACTAGCGACAGAAATTATCCCTAGCCAAACCAAAAACAGTTAGGTAGCTTCTTACCCTGTAGGCAGTGTTGAACTCAGTGTATGTTGAGTCTTCTTCATAGAAGCTAAAGAACTTCGTTCTAGAGATTTATATTTTGTATCCCTAGGGAACCCGGTTTTTCGCGAAAAGAATTTCGACCCAGTTTGTTTCATTGCCTTTCTTGCACATGTGTAATTTTGCTTCATAGTTATTGTCAGCATGTCTATGTGAAGAGCCGTAGCTCATTTGACTGAGCCAATTACCAATAACGTCCCTGCAACACCGTATGTCTGTGATATGTCGGTAGAATCGCAAAGCTCGTGAGAGTTGAAATATCCGATCATTGACCACGAAGCAGAACTGCAGATGTGCACGCAAGTCGTCGAAACAAAGTGGGGCACAATTCTTTCCTCGTAAAACAGGGGTCCCTATATGCATCTCTAGTCTATAAGCGCCAACACAGGCTATACCTGAACATTTACAGAACAACAACTAGTGGCGGAAATTTTCCCTTGCCAGAATCGTCCATAAGAATTGATATTGTCTTCTTAACGTAGTAGAGTTTTTCCTTCCGTCATTGCCATGCATCGTCAGGAAGTTGATGGTTTCAGGTGCGACGCCTGGGGGCCATCAGACGAGGATGAGCCTACGGTGGTTCGCCATCGCTTTCCGTTGGGATGAAGATAAAGGGACAAACGTGACGCCCAGCTCTGAACCCAAGGAGGTAGCACTAAATGACACCTCCCGGGCCGGGAATCGAACCCGGGATCTTAGGCCCACCGGCCAGCAACTCCACTGAGTCCAGTGGTCGGACAGTAATTTCATCTTACTTCAGGGCAACCAGGACGTATGCCGACACTGTCGCAATTGAAAGCAATACGCAAGTGTTTTTTTACAGCAAGGTTGGTAGTCCCGGCAGCCGTGTCCCCAGGGGTTTATAGCCTCGTTACTCTGCGCCCAAGCCCTCCAGAAGTCTAGGCGTGGGGCGGGTGACCACTAGCGAGAGTAAGTGCTCGTGTAGGACGGCGGTTTACGTCCCGGTCAAGAGGCCAGATGGCATCCTGAGGTCAGCAAGGAACGACGTTCTGCCAATAGCGGCGAGGGTCAGCGTTGGTCCTACTCTGCCTCCCTTCTCTTACAAGACGCCACCTTGCCTACAACTGGCGTTGGGGACGTAGTTAACTGCTTGCTGCAGCTTGGGCGACAAGCACGCCTTCTGATAAGAGACCTGCTTATGTCTGGGTCAAGACGACAGCTAGGGTCGAGATTTACGTGTTAATTTATATTAGGTGGGGTTCATTCAACTTTAAATATTACATTTTCGAACAAAAACGATTTCCTGTATAAAGAGAGAAGATTATTACTGAAAAAATATAATCCAGTACAAGTTCCCGCAACGGGCAGGTTCGTCTTGTTTATGAGGGAAGTCCGGTGTGCAGGTTGGGCCGCTTGCTCGACTAGCGAGACATGCCAGTCACCCGTCCGGCACGAAGAACGGATGAGGTGAGATGATTGTGGAGCAGTGGAATGAGAAAGGAGGGAGAAGTGGGAGTTCCTCGAGAAAACCCGCTGACCAACGACAACGCCCGCCACGTGCGATAAATCTGGGGTCGAACCCGGATCGCCTAGGTGGGAGGCGAAGGGTCTTACCCCTCGACCACAGCGACCCCTAGGATATAATTAGTAGAATCACGATTTTATGGCGAAAATACTTTTGTACCGATTTGTTTTAGTGACTTGTTTGCACGTCTGTATCTCTGCTTCATGGTCAGTGATTGGATTTTTTAACTCTCACTTGTCCTGTACTGGCAAATCACAGACGTATGATGTCGTAATTGACTTATTATTGTTGGTGCAGTCAAATGAGCGACGCGTCTGAACAAAGACACGCTGCCAATAACCATGAAGCAAAGCTGTCGATACGCACGTAAGTCGTTGAAACTAAGTGATGCCAAAATATTCTCGCGACAAATAGGGGCTCTAATTATTAGTATACATCAAAATATGGGGACAAATATTAAGTGTTCGTGTTTTTTTGTGTATTTGGGCTCGAAACTGTTATTTGCTAAAAGTTTGAAGAGTATTAAAAAATTACTTAACAAACACCATGATAATGAGGGTCACGCAAGTGATGAGCAGAAAACGTCAGTAGAGGCACATATGTAGATTCAAAAGGAAATGCAATGCATACGCATAGTCGATTTTGATAACCTGAAACTTATTCGCGAAAATTTCGTGTGTATATTTATAAATTTATGTCCTAGCCATAGTAGCCAGGTTCATACGAGATGGAGGACTTGATAAATACACACACACACACACACACACACACACATATATATATATACAGGGTGGACCAGAATTCATGTGCCAAAGTCCGGGAGGGGATTCGTTATGGAAAATAAGGTGGGGTATATAAACCAACACTATTCTGTGGTAAATATTAAGGGAGCTACGCCACGTTGAAAATAATAATTTTTTAAACATTTTTCGAAAAATACTAGAAAATATAAGAGATAGAGCCACCAAAATT
>PNEQ01052752.1:15860-27804 GCA_003012365.1 Medauroidea extradentata | reverse complement strand
AGAGAAATAAAGATGAATTAAAAACAAAGATGTTCTGCAATTAAAGTACCCTCAGCGTAGTGGACTGGATAAAGCTGTTTGTATTTGTTGTTATAAAGATATACAGATAATATAGTAACACCATCAATTAATACGTTATTAAAATTTAGTTACTCTTTTCTATAGTACACGCGGGCGAAGCCGCAAAGGGACAGCTAGTGTGTGTGTGTGTGTGTGTGTGTGTATATATATATATATATATATATATATATATATATATATATATATATATATGGCTCGTAGGTTGTTGCCAGGTAATGCACAAGTTGCAGAGAACTGCATAGAGTTGTGCGCTACTAGATGCTACAGCCACTAAGGCTGGTAACACAGTCTCGCGTATGCTACGCGGTAAGCATTACGGCGGCATAGGGCGTACGGAGAGGATGGACGTACACAGCTGGGCTTATGCTACGCGGAAAGCCAAGTTGATGGCCGTTTTCCGAAGATGACTTCGCCGTTGGCTATTGCTTAGCTGAAGAGAGGAACAAACAAGAAAACCGTGTTTCTGGATTCATTCGATAAATCATAGCACAAAGGACTCCAGGCTACTTTCATGACCGTATGTAGTGATTTTTTCGAAAGACGAAAACCAATTTTTTTATTATTTTCGTTTGTTGATCGCATATTTTGATGAACTCATCGGTAAAACTGCATCCAGATTACAAATGTATAGTGTCAACAGAATGTATGTACCTCCTAAATAGATATTTGTTGTAACCTTCTGCTAAGTAAAAACTAGTTTTAACGACTATGAATATTATGTCGCGGCCATATTTGTTGGAAGAAGTTTGATGACTTTTGTTTTCATTAAATATTTGTGAATTCGACAGGTTCAAAAATTTCTTGGACGTTGGAAAGCTCAGCCAATCACAATCGCGCCCTTTGTAAACTGAAATATAACCTTCATTCGGGCACCCTGTTGTGTTGGATGGAAAATATTACTGTAGTTTTAGGTAAAGGCAATGCAATACAATGTAATGGATATACTTTACGCGATCATTCCCACAGGACTATAATCTATACAATGTAATTTAAATTAATCGAAGAGTTGGATATTTACCTTGTAAATATACTGATATTTGAGATGTAGGCTTACTGAGTCCGTGCAATTTTGATTAAAACACATAAATCTACAAATTAAAAATAGAAAATAAAATTCGAAATATTGCAAAAAAAAATGTCACTTATTGCTCTTTCGTGAAGTTTTCCTGCTAATAAAATTATTTTCATTACTTATACTGAATGCTCTTAAATTGAAGTAATGTGTACCAAACTTCTGCATTTATTCTAAAGCATAACCAAACATATAGGTTACGAGCGCCAACAAAATTTGACAGTGCGACAAGTCTTCAAAAATATTTGGTACTAACCGGCCAACGTTATTTGATGGAAACATTTTATGACTATATGTCAATCAATATTCGTCTTCCAACTTTATCGTAAAGTATTGTTGGAAACACAAATTTGACAGTGTGACAGGGCCTTAAGGTCTCATACTAATAAGGTAACTTCATGAGCGTGCGTAGAGCACCGCGTAGCATACGTGCTACTGTGAAACCGGCCTTACTGGTCGCAACAGAATAAGTAGCCAGTACATATTTCGTGGCCATTTGTGTAGCTTTTTGTTATTATTTTGTCATCCTTTTAGCAACAACTATTTTTTTTTATTGTGTGTATGTTACTGGTTTGTAGAAAACTGCAGCTAATACGTTTTTGCTTTCTTGATTTATTGTAGGGTTTTCTGCAACTTGTAAATATCAACTCAAAATGGCGTGCATCTATAAATCGGGTCAGTTTATAAGGTGAATCATTTAAGCATTCAAATTTACGTCAGAAGTAATTAATTTGAAATTATTATTTCAACATCTGATATAATAGTTTATCTTTGAAAGAACTGTGCAATGGGAGTGCATGACTGGATTTAGTTGCTTGGACATACTCCATTGCGATATAGATGACTGTCAAACAAAGCTTAAGACAATAGATAAACACAAATAGGCAGAGTATACTTTAGTCAATAGGATACACACACAAAATAAAATTCCATAAATGGAATCGGGTCAAGTAAAAACAAGGTCAAAGAGATAAGAAATAAAAATAATAAAATTAAAATATATGATGCATGCCTAGGTGGTGGCTTGAGTTTTTTATTTTGATTTTTTATTATATTTTCTTATACTGCATGTTTGTCTTTTTTTACCCTATTCCATTTATGGAGTTTAATGGCGTGTATGTATCCTGTATACTAAAGCACACTCTGCTTACTTATGGTTTTCCATTAGCTTTAGTTTTCTTTGACAGTCATCTAAATCGCAGTGGAGAATGTCCAAGAAACTAAATCCAGAAATAACAGTTTTTGTATTAAGTTAATTGTATTTCTGACAATAGTTCGCGTAAAATTCTCGCGTTACAACTATGCTCTTCTCTACAAAACTGAAACAGTATTAAATATTAAAATACTGTGTGGTATTATCGTCCAGTATTATTAATTTACACACGAGAAAAGTACTCTCGTCCTTTTTTTTAAGTGAAATGGCGTCATCTTGAGACGTCAACGTGTATTTTCTTCATTGTGTAACATAAACAAAGAAAGCTTCACGTGTTAGTAATAACTCTAATTGCAACCATATTATGTGCAGAGAGCGAGGTTGCGTTATAATAATAGGCCTATAACAATACGGCTGGGAGACGGTGTATGACGTTCTTATTTTAGTATAGAAGGTCACAGAATAAGTAAGAAGGAAGAGAAGCGACAAGACGTGATTCGTGTCGTACTGGTATTCCCTTTGGGTTATCACGGTCACGGCCTGAGAAGGAGGAGGTCTTGACACTCGCTTATCTGATAGTGTTCCGTGTTGTCTCCCTCATTGACCCCTTGAGTTCACTGAGTAGCCTCAACTACAGTCGTGGTGCTGGTTTTGTATCTTATTACGAGTTTTCATACAGGTAGCATGTCTTATCTATGCATTTTTTGAGTTGTTAAAATAATTGTGAAATCTCTACTACTTGGCGTACTTGAGATATTTAAAAAAAGTTAACAATATGTTGGCAGAGTAAAAAGATACGTATATTACTAAAATTTATTTATGTGTATTACAAATAAACACATATATGTTCGTTGATGTCATTGAATTTTTTTTTTTTTTTTAATGGGACAGAATATCGTACTATTGTGGATGTATGCCACTGCGATATTGCGTCTCCCCAGAAATCTTAGAATAAGACTAAGGAAAAAAAAACAATCTAAAAACGAACAAAATGAGAAAACAAGCCTAGTTTGGCTGCGAAACATAAAAGACCCCAACAAACAAGTGGGGGGGGGGGGGGGAATAAACATCCAAAAATACAACTATAAATACAGAAACAAGACAATACTATGGGACGAAGACAATAATGGACTCAAGACAAGATAACAACGACGACGTCACAGACAACAGACTAGACGACACAACGATGAAGACACAAAATAACACAGTAGATTTCTAAAAACCGACGTTGCATGACGTTTCGGGAGCAGTTGTTTCTTCTTTAGTCTCATTCTGAGATCCCTGGCACGACATAATATTGCAATGGCGTATGCCCACAATATTACAGTACGATATGGTCGTTGGCAACTAATGTACACTTCTCAGGCTGAGGACACGGCCCTAGAAGAACAGGTCTGGACACTCGCCTGGAAACTTGACCCACTTGTTGTTCGGCTGCAGTTCACCAAGTTACCGAGAGTGGTGTGCGTCTTTGGCGCTGCAATCAGGGCGGTCGGGCTCAAACTTCGCACACTTCTCTCCCACTTTTTTCCAGTGTTTACAATATAAAGATAAACCACTTATCAAAACGTATTTTTTATCAATTTATGAAATACTTCCTTCGCTCACAATCCGAAAGCATGGCGCCAGCAATCTTAATTTTCTTTATAATGTGAACACCAATGAAAAGTGAGCGGAGTTTGATCCCGACCGCCCTGACAGCAGCGCCAAAGACGCACAACACTCTCGGTAACTTGGTGAACTACAGCCAAACAACAAGGGGGTCAAGCAAAATACATTGGTAGAAAAGCGAGTGTCCAGACCTGTACTTCTACGACCATGGCAGTGGTCAAGGTGTCGGAGTGCGTGGATGTTTGGTGTTTCTGACGTTTATTTGGTCCTATGCAAGGACCCCATCGTATAGATTGTAAGGAGGGGCCACGATCATAATACATGTTTAAGTCAACAGGATCGGATATAGTCTGTGTATACATTTTGTAGCCACTGGCATATTTCGACACACGAAACCGCTTTGATTACAAAACTTATCAAACTACAAATAGTTTGCTATACGTTTAATTAAAAAACATCTGTTAGGTGGGGAGGGGTCAGGCCCCCCTGCCTCCCACCTTTTATGGGTGCCCTTGGCCCTATGTTACAATCTGTAAAGAAACTGATACGTAAGTAGCGCCACATTTACCATTTATAAATAGATAATTGAGATACAAAAACAATTACAGAATTTCTTTATGTATAAGCTGTTGTTTATTTCCACATGGCTTTGTTTACATTCCTTTACGTGCCGAAAGCTGGTACAACAACAATGATTAGAATGCTTCTAATAGAGTTCGTTATTATCCGATGATGAGCCTCGAATTGTCATGTTTACCATCTCTAAATATTTAGGGGGCTGCGGTGGACGAATGATCAGACCATTCGCCTTCATCCAAGGCGATCCGAGTTCGATTCTCAGGGGGTCGATCCCTGGATTTTCGCACGTGGAAATCGTGCCTGACGATGCCGTTGGTCGGCGGAATTTCTCGGGGATCTCCCGCCCTTTCATTCCGGCGCTGCTCCATACTCATCTCATGTCATCCCTCACCAGCGCTAAAGACCTCGATGTTAAGCGCTGACCAATATCTCTCACTCACTCTACGTTTGTAATTAATATACAAACTATTTACAGTGTCTCAAGCACCATCAGTGGTTATATCACGGCCAAAGAGGACACTTGTAGTAGAAAATTGACCCTCATACGACTGATCGGCGCCACTGGCACTCTGGTGTTGTTTTAACATTGCGTTAAATGGAACTACGAGTAGCAAGTTCGTGTCGTAGCCACTAGGAGCACTGGTTAGCTCGACGCTATATTGCATTGTTAAAACAACACGGCATTACTAGAGGCGCTTTCAATCATAAAGGAGTCAACTCAATAGCATTGGTAGATAGGCTAGTGTCCAGACCTTATAACGTAAAAGTATTTTTTTTTCAAATCAAATAATTTGTTGTAATAATTAGTGTGTTAAGAATTGTTTCTATTACCTTCTCGTTTTTGCAGCACACGTGTACTATAGCTCGCCTTTACAGTATTAGTAGTAGAAAAACAATTCTGAATGTAGAAAAAAAAATCGGCCCTGGTATTATTTTTTATTTAGTTCGTTGATTTAAGTGGAAGAACTAGATGCTTAATTTTACTGAGCGATTTTCGGCAATAACTTCTGTTTTAAAATATTTTTGGTATATGTGGCAATGTTGGGACGTAGACGATATTTCTGATGAAATTTGGTGTTCATAATAGTGATATATGTTCATATTATGGACTTGTAATCATTCTTGAAAGTTAACTTGTAATTCCCTTGCAATGATTCTGCATGTTAAATTAATAAAGTACTCAATAAAGCAGTTTATCAAGAATATGTCCCATGTCTTGTCAAAGAGATAATTTTGATAATACAGCATGAATAAATGTTATGGCACGAAAACAAAAATACAAGAAAAATTTTGCAATTTTAAGGTTGGTAAAAAGCGTCGGTTGCTTTCAAGAACGAGGGTTTGCTAATGAAGTAGTGACCCACTTGTTCCGTTGAAACCGCAATGCGCACGAAAAGTTTCGTCCGCAATTCCGTTGACACATTGTGGCGCACGATTCGAGCGTGACGTCACACTGCTTCCAACACATCTAAGGCATCAACTGCACATGGTCTGATGTCAAGCCTTTCATGCGATGACGTCACATTTACACGTGGTGCCAATTGTTTGTAGGTTTATTTTTTGGTATTATGGTTTGATGGTTTATTGGTAGGGATAGTAAAATTTCGCAAATTAAGTGACATGCATATTAGAATAAAATATCCTGTGCATACCCAAGTTCCGACTATTTGTCCACTAGCTGCTACTCAGTAGAACAGCAGACAATGAACGAATAGACGGGACTTGAGAATGCATAGGATATTTGATTCTAACATGCAGGTCATTGAATTCGCGAAATTTTACTATCTCTATTTATTGAAAACATTTTAGATGGATCCAGTAACGGCGTTCACTTAATTATCAAAACAGGGGAAGTTTGCTATGAAAGAATGAAAGAAAAGGCAGGAACGAAGAGAATGTTAATACCTTGAAAACGCATTGCTGATGAGTTTAATTTCGTTATATTCATAGATCGTTTTTGTACATTTTTTGCACTGGTATTGGACACGTTATGTTTACACAAGTTAAGACTTAAATTAAAAATAAAAAAAAAAAACAAATCAAACTCACTTGATACTAAATTTCAAGTCGATCAGACCAGTAGAATTACTCACAATCACAAAAAAAAAAAAAAAACTAGAAAAGAGCTTATGATCTTTAAACGGCTGAACAGATTTCTTTGAATCATAGCTATGAACATTCTCCATCAAGTCACCTTTCAAACAAACAAAAAAGCATCAAAATCGGTTCATTCGTTTAAGATGCCACAGACAGACACGTCAAACTTATAACACCTATCTTATTTCGTCGGTGGTTAAAAATATTATTGATCGATGAAGAACAGAAACTTACAACCATCGTCTGAACATTCGGTTGCTCCGTCATTTAGTCACGTGTTTGTTTCTCGTTTGGAATTGAAATACCTCACGGCCGTAAAACGAGCGCACGAACTAGTTCCGTCCCCAAATGCGGTTACGAACACACAGAGTACTGTAACAACCGTTTCCCGCACCAAAGCGCGTCACGCTTTCAACGGAAGGCGTCGTGAAACTCACTACGACAAGCGTACACTTGCGCACGCATGTGTACATAACGTACAAGCAACTAAGGACACGTTTATAGAGACACTGGAAAATCGCGGAAATGTTCAGCATAGTCTCCAATAAACTACAGTATATTAGCCGTGACACGTGTGAACAGTTTTGAGGCGAATCACACAAGCTGTGTGTTCAAGCTGTAGCCTACAGTTCTAACTGGGCTTGTTGTAGAGAGAAACAATGCTTCAAATAAACCATAGCCAATGTCGATACAAAACATTCAGTGTTATATACAGCATGTTGGAACCTAGCAAGTAGTACACTATTCCCGCGATTTTCCAGTGTCTCTACACATTGCTAAAACACTGTGACGAGTATTATAACTTCCTAATACAACCGCAGTTGCACCTTACATTTATAAATTGAACGGAACATGGTTAAAATGCACTAAGCCAAAATTTCACAAAATCTGGTTTTAAAGGAAATGTAGACATTATTTGCGTGTCAGGCTGACTGAAGTTGAAAGGAACTTAGTACTTTACATTCTGTAGATACAAAAAAAATCACTTTTTTTGTGAATCATGTTTAAAAGAAATAAGTTCATAAACTTAAATGAATTCACACACGTATGGTTTTGGACATACCGTAAAGTGAGACTACTTTGCACTCCCCTGGGTAACTTTGCACCACCCCCATAAATTAATTTTTAAATACAAATTCAAAAACACTATTTACTGTAAAGTCGTGTCGTTTATGACTGCTGTGTACTGTGAAAGTTTAATCCCTTTAAGAGGATTCAGTCATTTTAAATTAAAAATTGTGGTGTAATGCTATCCCATAATATGGCAAACGGTAGTGCATTTTAACAATGAACGAATCAGTTCGTGGCCACATTTTCTCAAACAACTCAGGATGTATCGTACCGTGCTGTATTTTCCTGTTCCCCCTCTCCCTCTCGACAAGCACTAGTCACATGCCCAAGGTAATATAATGTTCGCGGTCATGATGCTTCTCATTCGTGCGTGTGGCAGTACTGGAGGCACATCGTCAACTGCAGTTTGCCTGCTGTTGATCTCCTAGATTACTTGTCCAAGGTGAGTTAAAGTATTGCCTCTTTATATTTTCCCTAACCCTTATGACAAAGCCGGGAGACACCATTTTTCTCTTTTTTTTATCGCCGTAACAAAAATTGCGCGTTTCCCTAGATATATTTAAGAACGTAAACACAGGCAAACTTTAAAAATACAAATATGATACAACAAAAAAAAACGATATTCTATTAACCGGAATGTGTCTTCGGATACGAGTTAAATTTACAAAAAAAAATCTAATTTATTAACACCCCTTTTGTCTCCGAATTTATCAAGTGCGTTCAAATCTACTATATTGTTCCATTGTTCGGAGTTACGTAATTTTGTTACTAAAGGGTAGCGACTTTTTCCCCGTTTAGTTTTGTAATTTGCTAAACATTCTAATCACATTTAGCACTTACATTACAATTTCTCAGTGGCGAATTCAAGGGAGGTGGGTGTCCTTGAGGGCCTCATGCCCCTCCCCCCCCTATTCTCCTTCTAATTAGAACTTGAACTGGACAGAATTAATGTGTAAAGGTAAATAATTTAAAACAGTAACTTTAAGGTATTAATGTTTTATTTCTGCTATGTTATGAATTTTGTTTTACAAAGACTCAATCTTATTGTGTTTTTCTTTTCCAGATTTCAAAATATTTTTGATGATTGGCTTGGGCGTGTTCCTTGTAGTATTAGCTTTCAAGTTCTAAAAAGTAACGTTTTATGTTTTATGGTCCGTCGATCCTAGAGGTCTCAGAGGTGCCGTCGTCTTTTGTGTTTTATTCGGACGATGAGGTCGAGGGTAGTCTGTTTCTGTTACACTGCAGACATTCCTTAAACAACTGGAATGAACACTAACGAAGATGTAACTTTTTTGTGACATTCATATAATTTTCTTTAAGACCACTGGTCCCTATTTATGTTAATTTAGTAAGTTTAATTTTTTTAAATCCTCAAAACGAGTAGATATCTCAAAACCGTTACATAGAAATATTGGACATTGTTTTACTATGTTACCTAGTATTTCAGTACCCGAGAAGCACAAGGAGGTAAGTCCAAAATTGTTGAAATTAAGATACGCATATCAGTCACCTCAGAATTTCATGGGCTTTCAGATACATGTGATGGTAAGCCTAAATGAATCCTCAAAAAAGAAAAAAAGAAAACCAAACCACAGAATAAATAAGTAGTACTACTTATTTATTCTGTGACCAAACGATGCAGATTGCCAACAGAAGTGCTTAAACTCTTGTGAAAAAATTAATGTTTTGGACTTACCACCTTATGCTTGTCAAGTACAGATTCTCAAAACGTAAGTAAATATAATTTTGGCTAATTATTGATATGAAGAAAATTTAATTAAGTCAGTAATTAGTAGGGCCACGATTTTGTCGCGAAAAGATTTTTGCCCCACTTTGTTTCAGTGACTCACGTGCACATCGGCAGTTATGTTTCAAGGTTATTGGCAGCGTGTCTATGTTCAGACACGTTTCTCATTTTACTGCACCAATCAGAATAAAATTATTGTGAGTCTGTACGTCTCTAATTTGCCAATGCCAGTGAGAGTAAAATCATCCAACCACAGACGATGTAGCAGAGCTGCAGGTGTGCACATGACGCATCGAAACCAAATGTTGCAAAAATCTTTTCGCCATAAAATCGTGGCTCTAGTAATTAGTCAAAATTATATGAACTTATGTTTTGGAAAAAAATTATGTTACATAGTTCAAACAATTTCCAACACTTCTATGCGGCATATTTGCTTTATCTGCTCCCTTTCAGGATTTAAAAAATTAAACTCGTATAATAGCATAAATAGAAACCCGTGGTCTTAACAGCAAACGTGGCCGATTCTGTTACATGTGTGTGGTTCTCTTATTCTGTTGTGTATGCTCTGTTTTTATTATTTGGTCGGTGATATAAGTCTCAGCTTGGCACGTAATTCGAGTTGTACTAGTACGCGTGTTCGACAGCCAGACCTAGGCGACACCTAGGAGAGAATTGTTGGAGGGGAGGGCGTTACGGATGTTCAAATGCGATAAAGTTATAATTTTATATTTATATGAAATAGTGTTAGTTTTGTAGACGATACTTGTGAGTGTAGTTTCTTCTTACGAAACAATTTTAGCTGGCGTGTTTTCTCATAACGGTGCGTCAAAGGCAAAATTTGCATGTTATTCTGTCACGCAAATAGTGAATACTAATTGATTGACGTACGTGAAATAACCTGCTATGGGCTACGTAATAAAACATTTGAAAGAATCCCGCGAACTGTTTTTGTATTTAAAAAAAAAAATGGCTGAATTGCAACATTTTTCTGTACTTTTGCGAAAAATTTTTAAATTCAAAATATTTCGTTGTGTATATTTTTATGTTTTGTTGTATAGCTCATGGGATGTAAGTTCCCAGAGAATTATTTTGTTTAAGTATATCAGTTGTTTTTCACTATTTGCATGGCAATGTAATAAGCAAATTTTAACTTTGATATCCCGTTATGAGAAAACCATGAGAGCTAAAATTGTTTCGCAAGAGTTAAATTTACTCACAAGTATCGTCTACAAAACTAACAATATTTCATAAGAATATAAATTATCATTTAATCGCACTTGAACAGCCTTTAAGTGGGAGCTCACCAAAATTTTTAATTTTTTATTAATTTTTATATTTATAGGCTACATTAGATGGCTTGTTTTATAGACACACGTTGCGTCTATTTTTACTGTAACGAAATTATTTTATCTTTCATAGCTTTTATATTATAGCATGTTTAAGTCGAAATGTGCATAAAAACGTTTTGTGCAAGAAAGAAAACCAACTAACTTACCGACATGAAAAAAAAAAATCGTAGGTTTTTTTTAACACACAGCGATTTATATATCAAATTCAAATTTTTTTAATACCAAAATGTCAATGCTCTTTGTATACGTGTTCTTGCCGTAGCCTGTGGCACAGTTCTTACAACGTGAGATTTTTTTTTATTTTAGTAAGTTGGCTTTCCTTTCTTGCATAAAACAGATTTGTACAAATTTTTATTTTGGCATGCAATAATTAAAAAATTATGAAATATATAATTTCGTTACAATAAAAATTACGGACAAAGTATGCATACAAAACAAACCATATCGCGTACAAATATAAATGTATTAAAACAATTAAATTTTCAGTGAACCGACCACTGAAACAACAAGTTTAATTTCCGGGAACTAGAGGCTCAGTTTGCCGTTAGATCTGCTTGCGGAGTAGCCACTTGTTCCTTGTAATAGCAAGAGACGGGAATAATTCGCGTGTTCACTGACATGCAGGCTAGCCTCCAAGAACATATATGTATTCAAGCAGACATTATCTGCCCACTGGCTGCTCTATGACGCAGTTATATGGGCCTGCATATAGTTGCTTCTGTACTGTTGGTTAAGCGACTTACAGCAAGTGTCAAATAAGTCACGTACCAATTGCGAAAGTGGCACGAACTTACAGTTGATGGAATTCTAGCTTGGGGCCAAAATAAAACGCGAATTTTTCAGGTCTGTAGTAATAGCTAGAGGTACGTCAAATTCGCGTATTCATCTAGCAGTAGCCTAGATCGCTCAGTCCTGTACACGTTCTGGATACAGTCGATTATTCATTGGCCTACAACATTACAAGCGATAGCTCTATGAATAGAGACATGAACTTTTCGCGAAAAGAAATTTGCCTCACTTTGTGTCAGTGACTTATGTGCACGTCTGCAGACTTGCTTCACGGTCAGAGATTGGATGTTTTGACATTCGTGTGTCGTGGGGTTTTACACGCAAATCACAGACGTGTGGTGTTACAGTAACCTTATTGTGATTGGTACAGTCAAATGAGAAACGTCACAGTTCAA
>PNEQ01052752.1:0-15760 GCA_003012365.1 Medauroidea extradentata | reverse complement strand
GTCTATGAATCATTTCCTTATTTACTACTGGCTTGCAGTAGTCAAATGCATTTAGTGACAGCCGCCAGCTAATCACACACGTGATTATGATGTATATATTTTTGGCATTCAACCTGACCTGGAATGTATTTGCGAAATTGACGTCGGTGCCTCTAGTAATAGCTCACAATTTTTTATTTGATTATTGAGGACAGAAAGATATCGCGAAAAGATTTCTGCCCCACTTTGTTTCAGTGCCTTACACACACCTGCTACCCGCTCCTAGGTTTTTAGCTGTTTTTATTTGTGCAGAGTCGTCGTTCATATGACTGTGCCATTCAGAACAATGTTAACTGCGACACCACACTTCTGTGATTCGCGAGAAGAATCCCAAGACGCTGGGAATTAAAACATCCAATCACTGCCCACGAAGCAGAGCTGCAGGTGATCACCAGTGCCAATGTTTTTTTTTTTTTTTTGTAAAAATAACTTCGAAACAACTTATTTCTAGAGACCTGAAAATTTTGCGTTTTATTTTAAGCGGAAGCAATAATTCCAGCAACTATAGGTATGTATTACGTTCACAATTTGCCGTTGACTTACTGAGACTTCCTGGAAGTAGCTGAGTCAGTAATGAAACTGTAACTAAATACAGGCCCATTACACTGTGTCAGCGAGCAGCTAATAAACAGTTGCTGTCTTCACGATTTTAAAAACATTCTTGGAGGCTAGCCTACATGTCAGTGAACTCGCGAATTGTTCCGGCCTCTAGTTATTTCAATGCTTAACCACAGACTGAATAGTAATACAGATGTAAAATGACGTGGCGAGTCCTTTGATACGGGCGAACTTCGCCGCTTATTGGCTGTCCGAGGTTGTTGGCACCAGCCCCGTGTATGTTGGGCTCCTGCATGTTACTGCAGGTTTCCTATTGGACTAGCTGCCGGTTATCAGAGTAGCTGCCTCACGCTGATTGGCAGTAGGTGTCTCTGCCATGTTGCTGGCCAGAAAAGCCATTTTGCTGGCGTGAGTGACCGAGTTCGCTGACCTACCGGCTATTTCACTTCTGTATTCTTAATTATTCTGAGGCCTAACGTGCCCAGCTGCAGCTCTAGTAGTTAGTGATTGGATGTTTGGGGCTCTATTCGTCAATCACAGACGTGTGGTTTCGCGATAATCTTATTCTCATTGGCACAGTCTAACGAGCGACGCCTCTGAAAGAAAACTCACTTTACCTATAACCACGAAGCAAATCTGCAGATGTGCACGTAAGGTATTGGCCCCAGTTGATGCTATATTCCTTTCACCAGAAATTACTGGCTCTAGTGATCACGTAAGGCACTGGAAAAAAAATGGCGCAAAAATATTTTTCGCTAAAACCTCCCGTCTTTATTGATTACTAAGGACGTGCAAATTTCGTGTTACCATCTGACAACAGACTGGACTGTAAATTACTGTATATGCTCATCTGACTGCAGCTGTTGGCCGATAGTTTTTGTGGCACGCCTGAAGGCCTTTTTCACTTGATTATATTTAAGGTCAACTGCAAAATGTCCGCTTTCGTGTAATGCAGGCATAGAAAGACACGAAAGCCCGGATCCGATAACGTCACAGAATGTGTTCGGGTGAGATAAGGCGGATTCACAAGTTCCTTACTTAACGTACGTACGAACACACGCGCGTACGTTAAGTATTAGAGATAGGATTCACAATAACATTTAGTCTAGACGTGCGCGGAAATTGTTTATGTCATAACAAAACGTCGGTAATAGATTAGAGTATTTTATTTTTATTTTCCAAAGCGAACTGAATAATTTATGACCACAAGTTAAATTATTTCTTAATATAAATTAATTAAACGAGTCACACTTGCACATGCTGCATTCACAACCACCACTTAGCGCAAGTACGTAAGAAGTAGAAAGTTGAACAGCTCTATTATTTACGTACGCTACGCTAGATTTTAATGCCAGCATGCACGCTCGATGTTTCTACATTTACACGTACGTACGCTACCTGAGATTCAAATGCGTTGCAACGAGTTGCAGCTATTTTTTTAGATAACTATTTAACGAACATTACATTTGATTATATGTGAAGAACACACACTTCAAACTATGTCGATATAGTTTTAAAAATTCGGTACGTTTATTAAGTACCTCGTTTTCGAGCCACTCAAAATAGCCAAAAACTGTTTTTCTAGACTACCGTATTTGTAAAAATAACAGCCGGATTAAAAAAACACAACTATAGAAACAAGCGTTAGACTTTGCACTATATTCTCAATAAATAAATAAATGTGGTCACCGCTTAAAGTCCCGTAGGAAAAGAGTAATAGTTAAGCACTGTACGCCAGCTGAGGGGCTTGCACGGAGAGGCGATATTGCGTTACATGTGTCGCTCAACAACACTCTTACCGTTCCTGCCTCATACACACAAACGCAGCCCCTCTAGGGAGGCCCCTTAAGGGCGCCGCCTACCCGCGCGTGAGAGACTCCAAAAGCGACGGAGCAGTAAGGTCAGCCTTGAAGCGCTCATCAAATGCCGCGTCGTCTCAACGAGCCAAGCTCTGAAATTGCGTGCAAGCTTCCCGCCGAACAGTTTATGCTATGGGACATTAAGCGGTGACCATTTAATTTTATTGGTGGAAAGTCTGTAGCAAAGTACAGCGCAGGTCGCAATCTGAGTTTAACATACATCCGGTTAGTACATTTTGAAGTACGGAAGTCTGAAAAGGTCGTTTTTAGCCATGTTGGAGGGCTTAGAAACAGTGTTTTTAATGAGCGTGGTGTCTTAACAATGAGGTTCCGACGTTGTCTGAAGTTTGGTTTCTTTTCGTACGTTGGCACAATTGGCACACGTGGAATATTTTCGTAGAAAAAACCTGTTTACGAACACGCTGCAACGCATTTGAAGCGTGGGGTAGGGGGCCGCCTTAAGAGGCCGTTCCAGTGTTTCGGGCGCATGTATGCAACCCGCATTAAAACCATATAAATCAAGGCTAATATTACCTTCGCTATAGCAATACAAGTATTACACATATCAACATTATATTTGCGTTTTATGAAAGAGACAGTCGTTATTTTCGCTGCGTTCGCCGAAGCCAAGTATAAAGAATGCTAGGCCGTAAATTTTACAATTTTTTTTTCTGTATTAGGTTTTTAATGTAACCGTTTGTTATATTAAAATTAGCAGAACGCGGCGAAAATAAGAACGGCTGTGTCTTTGACGAAGAGCAAAGAAAATACTGATATGTGTAACACTCTTACTGCTATAGCGAAGGTAATATTAGCCTTGATTTATATGGTGTTAATGCGGGTTGCATACATGCACCTGAAACACTGGAACGGCCTCTTAAGCCTGTCGCCGAACAATAACACAAAATTTTCACGTCTCCATGCTGTAGCTGCTAATAGTACGTAGATATGATTTATTGATATCCTACATGTAACAATTGCGGTTTTTATTTTTTATCCAGCAGCTTTAGTTTCATTGGCTAATGTAGGATCATTTACAGTGTAGTGTTATATCTTGGTAGTTTAATTTAGGTTTTTCGAAAATGAAACGAAATGTGTTACATTTCTTCAAAACAGCGGATAAAAATTCAACATGTTCACCAGATCCAAATAACGAATGCAAAGAAAAATATTTGAAAGTCAATAATTCCGAAGCCGAAGCTAATTCGAAATAGGTTTATTTAAGAGTGTTTTGCATTCAGACGTTTGCAGTTTCCAGTAAAAGAAAATGTTATGCAGTTTTTGTCTGCGTTAGTATGTTGAGGTAATAAACTGTATTTTACACAATTGCATAGACTATATTTAGTTACAACTAGTGATTTTTGGTGAAAAGAAATATGCAACATGTTGTTCCAATGCCTCACGTTTACATCTGCAGCTCTGGTACATAGTTATTGTCAGCGGGCATTCTTGTAGAGGCGACACTGACTTGACTGTGCCAATGAAAATGACTTCACTGCGACAACACTCGTCTACTGTTAGCGAGTAGATACCAAGGACGTTGAGAGTTAAAAACAGCCAATCATTGACCATGAATCAGAGCTGCAGATGTGTACGTGAGGCACTGAAACAAAGTGTTTCATAATTCTTTTCACCAAAGATCATTACCTCTAACTATAACCAAGCAAGCTGTTGTTTATATGTTGTTATCAAATTAATTATTATTTCATAGATTTTGCTACTAAGATCGTGGAAAAGATTATATTAAAGAGTAAATATTCGGAAAATACTTATTGTTAAGTTTATCAACGCTAGGCCCCCCTTTTTTTTTATTCGTTTTCTAGATCCGCCACTGTATTGAGATGTATTAAATTGCATTTTCCAGAAAGTGTAACTTTTTATGCAGTTTTATCCCCTGCAGTAATGAAAATGGATAGACCACAATATACATAACTGTTGTTTAAATATCGTTAGTTAGTCAACAATATCATGAAACTTGCTACTAAAATATTTTTTACCAACTTATAAATCCGGCATTCAAAATAGGGCAGGTCAGACTCAATAGACTAGCTTTAGCTAACGTCTAAAAACAAATGTTGACAATTTCATAGATTGGTTCTGCAAAATGAAGCAAAGTTAATAAATGAATTGGTTTAAAGTAGAGTTTCAGCCTTAAAGGTCGCTTAATAGATAACGAGTGTTCATAACAGATAACAGAAATGTTAACTGCAATAAACTTTTGCGGTGTGTAAAATAACACCGTGCTGCACTGATTGTATGACACTGATGTGGCATTGTTTTCACGTGCTTGAGTGGTAACTGACATTTATAAAATCTGCATTAAAGACGAGGCAGACACAATACTAGGGTTGAATGATACGGAAGGTAAGGAAAAGGTGTCGACGTGACATGAAATTACGTAACTGATATGATATTGTAATGTTAGGAGTATTTTAGAACCTGACATTTGACTACAAGTTTATAGCAGGGCTGTTCCGGCACCAATAAATCCAAACCGTCCACTCGCTTTAAAATGGAAAAGCTTAAAATTACAAATTTTTTCTTCTCCCTATGCATGTTGCACAGTTTTCAACACAACTTTCTGGCAGAGATAAACGCGCCTAACAATGTCATAGCCGTCAGTACTTCACAAATTTAAATGACTTGGTTATGTCAGTTCATATATTTCAGACATCAACTTTAAACCAAAATTGCATAACTTATGATGTCAAAAAGTAAACCAAATCCTTCATCACACGCCCGTATAGGTTTGAGTCAGTGACTAGTTTGTGGTTCGTAGATTTGTATTTATCTTAAAAATTAGCAAGACTAAAACAAAAAAAAAATAATAATAATAATAATAATAATAAGACTGTTAGAATTTTCTTTGACGACGTGTTTTAAAAATTGCGTTTTTAATTTCCTATGTCCCTCAATTATGTAATGTTTCCTTCTCAAGCAGTATCAGCGTTAGTATCAGCAATATTGGACAGTGCAGGAAAACAATATCGGCTTCCTTACACTTTACAGTAGTGCCAGAATTACACAAATTGTTTGTCTAACTTTGGCATTGTACCGATGAGATATTTATTTCACTTGTGCATTTATTTATTTTTTTTTTAAAAACACACACCAATTCAGCTAGGAACAAAGTTATGGTTACCGTTATGTGGGTTATTCAAACTATGGTACGTGATATTTACTGTGAATGTCCACCGCCATCTGCGCGGCGCTGCGGAATAATCCATACACTCGTGTCCACAGTGTTGCCTACATACTAGGCTCTGTGTCACCACGCCAAAACTTGACGTGCGTTTTGCACGAAAACTATGAGTCCTGGACAGTCGCTGCAAGAGGAGCTTTTTTATTACTAAGTACACATTACCCAATAATTCACTTTTAAATGTAGGATTATCAAAACGTTAAATGAGTTGTCAGCAATTTAAGGGTGGCAACCCTTTTTATTTTCGTAAGGATTGAAAGTATCAACTGACGTTTACTGTTGGTTGGTCGGCCGTATTGTCATGAAGTAATATCTTGAGTTTTCTCAGTTTACGTCGATCAGTGTTCGGCTTGTGGGGAAATCAAAAATTTAAAATTTTATTTTCAAAGGCGAATTACACCCATAATATTACGGTTACGTACAAAATGTCGTGCATATTTCCTGCTTTATTTTTCACAAGGAATCTCCTGCAGGAGTTTATAGGTGATTTTTTAATGAATATCCTATACGCAGAGTGTTACTGAACAACACCGACAAACTCCGGCAGGTGATTTCTTATGAAAAAACAAGCAGAAATTATATTTTGCGTTTTTAGCATAAACTTAATATTAAGGGAGTAATGAAACTATGAATATAAAAAAAATTATAGTCGTATTCCCCAAAAATATCGGAAACTAAATAACATAAAAAAAGTATTTTCAGCACTTCTTAATGCTGTTGAGACCTTCAAACCAACAGTAAATACAACTTGATACCTTCCACCCTTATGAAAATAATAGGGGCAGCTACCCTATAATCGTATACAACTATTTTACTGTCAGGATTTTCGAACATTTGGCGATGGTTTATTGAGAAATGAGACCTGTATAACAAAAAAAGTCCTCTAGTTGCAACTGTCTACGACATACCGTTTATGCTCAAAACACACTTGAATATTCGCGCAGACATACAGAGCCTAGAACATAGGCAATCCTGCGAACATCCATGTGCTGTGTGCAGCGTACAGACGATGGAGGACATTCACTATAAACAAGTAAAATACTGATAAATTCACATATCAGTTTGTTGCTAACATTCTGCGTATCGTTGCAGTTGTGGACGAAAATGGTAGGTTCCAGGCAAATGAAACATGTTTAAATGGTATTGTATTCGTCATGCTGCTAATAAACAAACAAAAAAAAAAAAAAAAAAAAAAAAAAAAAACGGTCGCTAAGTAAGAAATAGGTAATCTGATCAGAGAAATGTGCTACAGAAAATAAAATAATGTTACCTACCTTTCATTTAACAGAATTTGTGGGTAAACACTTACGGTTCTTGTTGTAGTCATATATGTTAACATGCTTTTTCAAGGTGCTGACTCAATAAATTATTTTGTACCAAAAAGTTCATGTTAAATGATTTTTTTAAACAAATTAAGTGGTTAATATCAAGTCCACGTGAGATTTTGTGCCTGTACGTTGAAAAATTGTAGGCCTACATATTACCAAAAGTAAAGGCCAGAATATTTCTCGGTCATTAAAGTGTACTTGTTTAATAATATGTGTTAATCAACAATATTATTTAAAGCTGATCTGGGCAATAAGGCCTACCCATGTTTGTTTATTACTTACCCTTTTTATTGATATGTTCTTTCCGTTTAGGTTGAGAGAGCCCATATTATTGCTATTTAGTCTACAATAAATATGTTAACAATTTTTTTTAAGTATTGTGTGTCGCACGACATGATAACACTTATATTTCGAAGGTAGGCTTACCACAAAAGGTAAGTTTGTTTGATAGTCTACTTCATGAAACTTAAACTAGGCCTACACGGCTTAATGATCTGGTAGTGCAGAACCAAATTGAAGGCCACACGAAAAATAAATATAATAATGCATGCATGAATCATTATATTTTTTATTTTAGTCTAAAGGTGTTTGTTTGCGCTGTCATATGCTCTTACAACTTCAGTTTGTCGTAACCAAATAAGCTAATATTATTTAATTTTTTTAGATGTCAAATAGAAATTTATAAAAAACATAAGTTGCCCTTACATATTTGTTTATTTTTGGTAGTGCCATTAAATGTTACAGTTTTGAGCATACTTACGAAAATATACAATAAATAATGTTTAATTTTCAATGATTGTATTAATTTCTGTAGAGTAGGCTATCCATTACTGTAATATGAAATAGTTCCATTATCATTTACCACATAACCCTAGTAAGATTAATGTGCAGCTAGTATTGAAAATAAATTACTTGTCCGAGATCTAAAAAATAATCTAAAGAAAATCACAACACAGTTAGGATGTTCTTGAATACATAATATACCTTAACTGTTTACATGTTTTGGATGTCAGCTGGAAACCACATGATGGTGGAAGGATACATAATGTTTATGTTTACATTTTTTTTTTTTTTGATCTGTCAAATAATGGAATTCTTGTACGGCATAGACTGTAGAGACTAACTCAGAGAATCAGTGAGTCACAACTAAGGAAAGAAGAGTTCAAGGACTGAATTAACAAACCATTTCAGCAGTCACCTGGGCAGATTAGGAAATCCAAACCCTGGTCGGCAACACCGAGTCCTGCACTAAAGTAACTCCTGAATGCGAGTCCTTTACCACCGCGACACCTCGCTCGGCACGAGAAAATGGCTTCTGGGTACAGTATGAAACATACAATTATCAGTCGTAAAGGGGCGGATCCAACTTTCCGTCTTGGAGGGAGCTATGCCTCAAAACATAATTATGTCCACAAACCAAGCCAAAAACAGGTGTCCGGGGGTCATCTTCCGGAAAAAATTTGGATTTTGAGGTGCAAAATGGTACTATTAAAGGAGTTTTCAAAAACACACACACACACACACACACACACACACACACACACACACACATATATATATATATATATATATATATATATATATATATATATATATATATATATATAATGTAGGCTATACCCTTCAAGAAATTGTAATATTTTAAGGATAAATAATGCCTTAAAAGTTAAAACCTTTGTGCTGATATAAAACAAATTATGTACATTTTTAAGCTTCCACTTCCATGTTATTGCAACAAATGATTGTGTTGTTAGTGCTGTGTTGTCTTTAATGAAGCTCTAAAGAAAGTATGAGGTAATGTTTTCAGTATTTTTGGCACTTTTTGGTTTCATAATTTTGCAGCAGTTTTGGGAGTGGCAATGGAGCCTATATTACCCCCTTCCTCCCATGGTATAACCACGGCACGACAGTCGTATGTTGATACCACACACAGTCTGAATTGTAAACAAAGACAGGTCATCTCGCATATGATGAGTGAAGACTCCCTTGTGTTATACTGAGATTCTTGCTAGAATATACGTGCCTAACGGATGAGCCATGGCCTATCTTAATATAGACATTCAAGAAGTGAATTCCGAAAATACGCGTGTCACTTTTCCAGTTTCGCTGTTTTAGATATGTAACGATGAACGAATTGTAGCAAAAAAATATGTCAATGATGTTGTTATTCTTAGCCTTTGACTTTTCCATATATTGAAGAATACTTTTCCCGTGTAAGTAAAAAAAATTGTAACTCTGCTAAAAATGATTTTATGGGAGTATATAACTAGGAAAACATGTAATTAATGTAACCTCTGTAGAATTGTAGCATATGTTATAAGGCTACGCTATTTTAAATACAGCACATCACCCCCATTCTATTTTTAAAAAAATATCTTGGCACGCCTATGCTTGCAAGTGTAGCCAAGATAGGAGAAACGACTTTAATTTATGACGCTAAGACATGGCATGTTTATTCACACTTCCCTCATCTCAGATACCCGGAAAAATTGTAAAGGTATACAGCATCAACGTAGATGACAAGCCGTCCTTGTAAGTGCTGTCTATACCAACAAGAATCAACTTGCGCGGAGTTCAGAAGGTCAGCCGCAGTATAAAACGGCCTTCTGCAGCTATAAGCACGCGAACAGAGAACGCCAACGTCGATGCAGTGGGGATTTCACAATTGTTATATGTGCTGTGTGTTATATCTATGGATTATGTGAGTGGCTGGACAGGAAGTGGTTGTAGGGATGCCTATCGAGCATGGACTGGAGAGGTTGGCAGTAGAGTTGTAATTAAAGAGCAGCTTACTCTTGACTTGTATTTTGTAATGTTGTGATTAAGTAAATCATTTGTAAAATAGCGAGGTTTACAGTTATTACTGTATTATTATTAGTGACGAATTTTCGCATACATTTTTTTTTGTGTTTGAGGGTAGGTAATAATCGAGTAAGGTAAGACTGGCAATACCATAGGAATCAAGTACGAACACAATGAAATCGCCGAAGTGTCTCGTACTGTCGGGTAACACTGGAGAAAATTTTAAAAAATTTAAACAGTCACTGAACTTTTGCATGTTGGCAAGTGGTGGTGAGGCACAAAAGCCAGAAGTTAAGAGTGCGATTTTGTTGCATGTGATAGGCGATGAAGCTTTGGATATTTATATTACACTAGCAGTGCGCCCGCGTGTATTACTCAGAGCAGATAGGCCTACCTTTTTGTGCATAAGATAGTTCAGTCATCAAGCGTTATGATTGACAATATGCTATTTGAGTTAACTCTGCATTAGGATTAGTAGCTATAGCTGTCCACGCGAAAAGAAGTCTTAAGTTTTCCCCTGCCACTAACAGTGGCTTCATCTGGGCCTTATTTATAGTCACAGCAAAGTTGACGTTGTGGGGTAGTTATAGATTCCTAAATGTAAGAGGGTCATCGAACGAAATACGTAGTTAACGGGGTATTAAGACTGATTTCCCTCGATCACAACAAATGGTAATGGCACCCTCAATAACATATTTGTTTTTCAAAACCTTCACTTCAAGTTAAGTGGCATTAAGGGGTTTTGGCGGGATAATATTTCGCTTAAATTTAAACGTATTTGGTGTCGCAAGCTTGAGATTAGTGAGATAGTATATGTGACTGATGCTGTCGAGGAACTTCAGTGGACTACATAATCCATTTTACCACCTTTGAACTTCATCCAAATTGTACTAATTTCACATTCCTTGCAGTTTTTGTGTGTTATTAGACTTGCACATTTGCACAGCTATTCGTGGTATTTGACACCAGAACTTCCCGAACAATTGATCGGAGCTACAAACAACGGTGCAACCACAGAATACACAAGTAGTAACAGAAGCGACAATGAAAACCTTTTTTATTGTTGTTATTGTACAAGTTCTCGGGGCGTACAGGAATTTAAACTAAGCCATATGGAATTTGAAACATCGGTTCAAACAACTGCTTTTATTTCAAGAAATACTGTAATTTGTTTGTATCTAAATTTCATATTTATAAATCGTAAATGTGACGTTACTTACGTGTCAATTTCCTCACAGGTAACTAAATAAGGCCTAATAAACTTCAGCCTAACCGAACTTATGCGAACTCCGACGCCATGGCAATCCAAAGAGAAAACGAGTACAATAAAAATCACGTCTTGTCGCTTCTATTACTACCTATATATTCCGTGACGCAACACATTGTCGAAATTATTTATAAAAACTACTTTAAAATTGTAATATTAATTTTCTGGGCTCAAAGAGGCTGTACAACGTCTCGATAGAACTGTAGAATGAAACTACTGTATAATTTCTGTACCCCGGAGGTAAACGACACCGTGTCACAAAAATGAAATTGTTCATGAGAGTGATTTTTAGAATTGTTATGTTTTTTTTTGTGATAGCTTGGCGATTAATTACAATATAGTTACGAAACTTTTACACAATGTACACTGTACTCTCTACCACACATAAATATTTATTTCAAGATTAAGGGTCGAGGTGTTAATGTTAAAAAAAAATTAATTTGGACATAGTGTTGTACACATTGGGATATTCATATTACTTTTTGGACATAAATGCAGGCGTTAAATGTAATCAACATTGTTTCATAGGTCTTGATAAGTAAATAATAATTTCATGCAAACGTTATTACTAGAGCCACGATTTTATGGTGAAAAGATTTTTGCAACATTTGGATTCTATGCGTCATGTGCACACCTGCAGCTCTGCTACATCGTCTGTGGTTGGATGATTTGACTCTCACTGGCCTTGGCCAATTACAGACGTACAGACTCACAATAATCTTATTCTGATTGGTGTAGTCAAATGAGAAACGTGTCTGAACAAAGACACGCTACCAATAACCTTGAAACAGCACTGCCGATGTGCACGTGAGTCACTGAAACAAAGTGGGGCAAAAATCTTTTCGCGACAAAATCGTGGCCCTAGTTATTACTAACAAACGACTATTTACAATGATCACAGACATGAGGCAAACAATTTAAGTTGGACTGCTAACAAAAATTATAATATGAATGTATCAATTTTGGCAATAACAGCAGAAACTATTACAGAAGAAAGCATAAGCAAACATAACTACTTATAAACTTTTATTGTAGATTAGTAGATGTAAAGCAAACATTTTTAGCTGGAATGCTAAAAAATAATCATCACAGTATGAAACATTGACAATAATAGCAAACACTTTTGTGATCCACTTAATCACTTTCAACACTCTCAGGATAGTTTTGGGTGTTGACACTGCTTTTCGGAAGATTTTTGTAAAAAGCATGACAGACACAAGGCACATAAGGTAACAGTGACATTAGGTCATAAAAATTTGGTTCAGTGATTGGTACCGGTGACTTAACTGGTAGAACAGTTGGAAACTTGTCTTCCTCAACCCTTCGACTTCTCCTTTTCAACCGGTTAAGGTCAATTGTGTCAAATTCACTGTCAAAGGGTGATTTCAAGTATAGCATGCCAATGTTCTCTTGCCGCACTTGAATATGAACACCAGTTGACAGAAGAACCTTCTCTTTTTCAACACTTGTTTTCCTGTAAATAAATGGCGCAATTGTACCTGAAAAAAGTGAATTAAATTGCTTGAAATCGTCTTCTTCCATGTTGTGCACATGATAACTGCTCGAACACAGACGCACTATCTGCTGCCAGTCCCATGGGGTCAGGATTGTCATGTTGTTCATTTTCTTCCTTTTTCTCTCTATTACCGCATGAATAGTGTCGGTCTTCATATGTGTGTATCCTTTTAGAAGGTACTTGAGGTTTACACATTTTATTTGTGGATACTTCTTCATCATCCAGCAGAAACACATAATGATGGTAATGTTTTTATTTTTGCCATAGAAATTATCAGACCATAAAGTAAGTTAATTAACGTCTGATGTAGGGATTGCACTATCTGACCATTTCAAAATAGCTGATGATATGTCCTCAGCCCCACGCCCTGCTTTACTTTCGTCCCACATCATGCAGTGAACAATTTTGTCAGATGAATCAAAAAGTGTATAGTTCAATATCCACAACTTACGTTTGTAAAAACTTATGCCATTCGTCAGCAATGGTGTGGGCAAGCACTTTTGTAGATCACCTGTTAGTACTTTTTGTGTTGGAGATGCTTCAGACATGTTGGTATCTTCACTTTTCAGATTGTACCTTCTCTTGACTCGATGAGGTGCGACTCGTATTCAGCTGCAAGTCTATATTTTTCTATCTGATCCCATTCGTTATCTTTGAGTCTGGCTTGAAACGAATCACAAACGTCACGTGTATCGACCTCTGGAGGCTTGAAGGAAAGCGGAAATTGCTTATCAAAAACATCGAAGCAAACCCATCGTTTAGCGATGAATGTTTTATTTATGTGGTTCTCTTTACAAAACTGTAGGTATAGGGTGTAAATTTTTTCTTTTTTCAGTTGGACCCAGGTATTATGTTTGGTTTTTTCTCTGCTAAAATGGCTTTCATAGCATGGGAAGGAGGAGATATGCTGAATAACATTTTCAATAGTATGATCTGGAGTTTAGTTGGTTAGAATATTTTTTCCTCGCTCATCAACCTTAACAACACCTCCTAGTTGGCGGTTTTTAAGTATGTTTACAACAACAGTATTAGATATGCAAAGTGTGTTTAAGAACATTACCTTACAGGCATTTATTTTAATTCCATTTACTGTGAAGTAATAAGGCAAAGTGTTTTCTTTGGTTTTTTCTGGCAATATCTTGCCTTTTTCTTGAATGTTCAATAGGACGAATGTTTAAACATGATGAAATGAATTGCCTTTTTACATTACAACATTTATCTTTGTCCCAGTATTTTTTTTTAATTTCTAATCTCTTATCTTCAGTCAACCTCTCATAACATTTTAAACGACATGTGCATGGTGGTTTCATAACCTTAGCAACTACAGTTTTCCCTTTTTTACTAATGTACTCTTCACCTGCAGCTAACTTTCGTTTGCGAACATTGCAACGCCAGACATGTGGGTTTCTCATTCTTTTTCTTCCTCTCTGTACAGTAGGTGTTTTGTTATTAACTTTTCTGGGAGTGTCATTATGTACAGGAGCTGAGTTATTTAATTCATCGTCACGAGTATCTTCCACCAAAACTGCACTTTCCCCTGTATTTTGATGCCCAGGCTTAGTATTTTGCTTCCTTGAAACAATTTTGTGGCGTACCTTGCTTGTAGATTGCATACAATAATCGGAACATGAGGAAATTGCATCGCTGTCTGGCACATGCTCTTTGTCCACGTCTGAGTCATCAACTTCAGTATCACTTGACGAACTACCTTCGATGTCACCTCCAGTCTGTTTCATTACAATTCTTATTTCACTGTTTGCATTATCTGAAATTAAATATAAATATCATTGCAAATAATTACCTAATATCACAATAAATTATTGTATTTATTGTGAATAAATACGCTTAGCACTCACATATTGTGGCTAATAGGTTTTGATTACACAGTTTACAGGTTATGTTTCTAAACACTGATTTGAAAATATTACCTTTGCTGGTTGTAGAACATTCATGGGTTGACAGAACCAAATGTACAATTTTCCTCCCACGAGATAGGTGTTTGGGGTCCATTTCGCTACACGCTTTACACAAATCGCTTATCGTTCGTGGGACAATGTACATATAAAACAAAGCAGTTAGAAATGAGTCTCTTGTTTATCATAGTTCATTTGTTAGCTTTATATACGAATTGTGGCCATCGGTTTCCCATTTGGCCATAATAATGAATTTATTCATAAACATGGTGATTCATCGAACCTGACAAATACACCGATTGTAATAAAAATACCTTTCAAAGATCCTCAAGGTGGCGAATAGACGACACAAAACAAAACGTCTCGTCCCCGAATTATTTACATAGAGGTTACAATCTCGTTGGGCTGCTACTGGTGTGAGGCATAAAGCACTATGTCCACATAGTGTTTTATATTTTTCAATTCTTCAGAAGTATAGACAACCATGTCCACATAGTGTTCTTTACCTCTAAAACAAAACTGGACATGGAGTTGTTTCCCACTGCCTATTTTCACTACACATTGTTACTGGACATAGTGCTGTATACCACTTTATAGAGTGGAAAAAGCGTATCATGGACATGGTACCAACTCTATTTCATTAAAAAATGGACATGGTGTCCTTTACCTCCGGGGTACAGATTTATTTCTCGCGGGTCGTACTTGCTTTTCGAACCGTCTGCCTTGAAAGTTCACAAACTAAGTTTTCTTTTTTATTAAGTTATCTAATAGAACAAAAAAAATTGCGTTACTTTTTTAGGTCCTTACGTAAGCATCATTCTGACGCGAACCCCACCTCAATATCTCTACTGGTTAGATAAGTATCATCGGCTGATAGAAAACAAATTGTATGCCTTTTCACTTCTTTAGGTGTCGAATTTCGAAAAATCTTAATTTCACATCTTAAGTACTGATTCAAGTACCCAAGTGAATTGAAAATCATGACTAAAGCTCATTCATTTAAAGCAGAATTGATCATTCATTAAAAAACACATATCACCCCTGTACAGCACAGAGAGTACGAATTTTGAAAAATTATAAATCCTATTTGCGGCCATTTGCCTAATTATCATCCTGAAGCAAAAATAAACTGAATATTTCGTAGGTTCTATATATAGGCATATATATAAATATATATATAAATAAATATATATATATATATATATATATATATATATATATATATATATATATATATATATATATATATATATATATATATATATATATATATATA